>JAODLC010000040.1:8351892-8362325 GCA_026781145.1 Hippopotamyrus pictus | reverse complement strand
AACTGCCATGTGATTGGCTGATTAGATAATTGCATTAATGAGAAATTGAACAGGTGTTCCTAATAATCCTTTAGGTGTGCGTATATCATAAGAACTGGCCAAATACTGATTTGCAGTTAATTCAGCCTTTGATTGCAGTATTACAAACTGGTTTCTTCAAATAAACTGTGCATATTCTATAGGTCCTGACAGTACATAAAAATTCAGACTCAGCAATTCTATGGCCTTCTAGGCCTTCCATGGCCCGTTGGGTTTTTAAATAGTAAACGGGTCCATGCATTTGAACCATCTGGTAGTAAACAGCTTATCAGGAACCTGGGGAAATGTAAGGAGTCTAGCTTTTTTTGTCACGATGCTCTGACTCTATGAGTCATGGAGGGTTTTGCAGTTGACACTCTGCCATTATTTAGTTTATAATGCGTCAGAACCATTGAAAATACAAAAAGAAACTAATTCCGAATAACATACAATGCAGATTTCTAGATGCTTAAAATGAAAGTACCTACATTAAACTACACTTATATATACTTCCACATCATTCTTCCCAACAAAATACTTAAAGACTTAAATAGCTGAGCTTTTACCACTAAAAACCCCCCTTTTTAAACATAATAATTCATGTACTGTCCTGTTTTCCCATTGTTTTAGACAAGTTTTATCATGGAACTATATATTATAATATTTGGACAGATGCATTTTATTGTCATGGTAACCCACAACCTTGAAGCACACAATTGCAAAAGCAATCAAAACTGATAAATATACTGAAGTCAATATCCAAGTAAATTTTGAAAGCAGGGAAGCTGAATATGTGTAAGGAAATAATACGGCTTAATGCAAACCAACAACCTTTAAATCAAAATGCAAATTCTCATTATTGTACAAAGGAATTTAATGGCTACTAGCATACTAATATAAAGCCTAATATTTTGTACCCTGGATATTTATCCTGAAAGAGAAACAGGCAAATAAAATCCAAAATGAAGATCAGCTTACAATGCAAATAATTAGTAAATTTGGTTGTTCATTAAGGGTGCTGAAATTGTTTAATTCAGCTTCACTCATATTATTGCCTCAGACACAGCTGGTTAATTATCATTGTTTAACTGTTGAATCGTTAATGTACTTTGGTGACAAATAACTACAGCTCTGTGTGATGCTGACCTGCTGTCAGACAGCCTTCATGCACTTGGGTTTTCGGGTTGAACTCTATACAAATTCCTGCATTCCTCATTTTGCACTTCATGAGAGGATCAGCAGACATTTACAGACCACTGTCTCTCACCCTGGTCCTTGGGGACCCCCAGAAGGTAGACATTTTTGCTCCCTCCCAGCTTCCTGCCAGACAGTCTACTTTCTTGCTCGGAGCTGGGAGGGAGCAACATCGTGGGCCGTCTGGAGGTCCTCGAGGACTGGGTTGAGAAACACTAGTATAGACACAGTTGGGAGCAAGTTTTGGGGTCAGAACTTACAGTCAGCCAGCATCCCTAAAGCAGTTGGGGTTAAGGGACTTCCTCAAGGGCCCAAAAGTGATGGAATTACTCCGTGCACCACAGGATTTAAACCCATGAATATTACTGGCCTCTTGCAGCCCTACTCAGCTTGTCCGATACTTAGGTCTGGGCAACAGGGCCTCCCAGTCCTCCCACGTACCCAATTAAAGGCACGCGGGGATTGTGCCTTTCAGCCTGTTGTACCAAGGCTTTGGAATGGTCCCCCGCCAGCGTTGCGTTCAACTGTGTCAGTTGTATAAGGAAAAGTAATAAAGATGTTCCAGTGTTCTTGGTTGATCATTTGAATACAGAAAGTGTTAGCAATTTATGATCATGGGGCAAGTCAGGGATAGAATGGGGGTTCCAGTCGGCACCACTAGGGTGATAAGGAAGTAACTGAATTAAATCATCAGAAAGTCTCCGTCCTGTCCTGCCCCATCCCTGCCTCATCCCTGCCCCAGGCTCCTCACAAGCCAGGGGGTCACTCTTTATATGTAAATTCACTCACAACACCTCCACGCATAGTCCCTTGTTGGGGAGGGCCTTTTGGGGTATAAAGGGGGGGGTGAAGAACTGCCCTTACTTTGTATTTGAGCTGCCTTTCAGTACCCGGTGTATGTCTACACCGTATTACACTATATTATTTTTACTGTTCAATAAACCGCCCTTTTGCTGAAACTGTGGAGACTCTGCAAGTGGATCCCTTTCAGTCAGAGGTGGAAATTTCAGGTCCAGAAAGTAAAAATCCAGACAAGGATTTTGTTTCAACCAACCAACTGAGTATGAAGAGTCACTGTCACAGAGTGCTCAACTGGTTGGTTGAAACAAAATCATGGTCTGGATTTATACTTTCTGGACCTGAAATTTCCACCTCGACTTACCGTTGACTCATTTAAAAAACAACTAAAGCCTTTTTTGTTTAAGCAGCTGTTTGGGTTGAGTAGTCTTTTGCTTGTATTCTGTTTTTTTAGTATTTTTTTTTTTTTTTTTTTTTTACTTTTCCTTGTTTTTGATTTATCTTGATGGTACTTTTAGGTGTTTTAGTGCTGTACAGTGCTCTGTGACCTTTTGTCAGTCAAAGGCACTTTATAAATAAATTTTACTTATTTACTTACTTACTTACTAACCCTAACTCACTAAGAAATCTTCCACAGAAGTAAACAATCAGGTGTCTCAAGAAATACCAATAAAGCAGTATTGTAGCAGTATTTTTGATCCTACATCATAAAGCAAAACAAAACACTGGGAAAGAATAAATAGCTAAATTGAAAAGGGATTTGTTGCAGAAAACTAGCATGCTGATGAAGCCCCGCAAGCTTAATCCCATGTAAGCCATTTCCCAAATCGAAGAATGATGCAAACAAAAAGATGCTGGCAACTTAAACAAAAACAATCCAGACACCAAGCAGTTTGTCCATCCCATTGTAGGGGAATTAAGTCAATTTAGGGGACAGACAAAAAATTTCAAACTTGATGTAGGCTGACAATGACTGTATAACTTCAATGCAACCATTTATTTGTGCGATGGGGTAAACCAGTGCACTGGGTTAGATTTCACTGGGGTCAGGTCCTAAGTCATTCTGACGTGAAACATGATCGTCAAAGGACAGGGTTTGCAGGACACCAATTCTGAAAAAGATACCAATTTCAGGATTATCATAATCATTTCACAGTAGCTTACAGAATACTTCAGTGCTTTCTGAATGGCAATATTCTATGAAATTCTAACTAGCCCCAGACACGTTTAATCAGTTCAATGAGCAACCTGAATAAAGGGCTGTGTGTGTGTGTGTGTATATATATATATATATAAACCTACAATTAATAGCAATTTACAGTTATGAGGTACATCTAAAGGCGAAATGTATGTGGACACCCCTGTTAATTAGTGGAATTGGATAATTAAGTCACACCCGTTATTGACCCAGGTGTATAATTAAGCACTAACCCATGGAACCTTCAACCACAAACACTGGCGGCAGGATGGATGGTCATGCAGACGATGTTAATGACTTTCAACTTGAACCCATCATAGGATGCCATCTTTCAAATCGGCTCGCCATATTGCTCCCCTGCTAAAGCTGCCCGGGTCAACTGCAAAAGACGTTCTTATGGAAACATTTGGGAACCAGTTCAGCTGTGAAATAGTAGGCTATACAAACTTACAGAAACCCAACCGGAAGGGCGGCATATCCCACAAGTAACAATCTAAAATTTAATGGAGACTCTTCCCAGAAGAGTATGGGCTATTATAAAAGCTACAGGTGAACAAACTTCATGTGAATGCCCATGGCAAGCTGGTGTCCACATACGTTTGGCCATGCAGGGTAATTCCATAAATGCGACTGAAACCCAAGTTAAAGCGCCATAATGCATCAATAAACAAAATAAGCGATGGCAAAGGTTTTATCATGCATTTGACCAGATGCATGCACACAGCCCTACTGTCCTGCTCCTATTGGCAGCTGAGTTATTATTGCGGGCTTGCTGTAATGAGATGCAATGCACTTAGTCTGACATGTGTTACAGCCTCCCAGATCAACACTGCAGAGTCTGCATGAGTAATTCGACCCCACAGATATAGAATTACTAGACTGGTTCTATGTTCTACCCACCGTGCATTACGCTATCCTACTCAGTACTCCTTTCACATGGATACATTTTCATTGTTGCCATACAGTGGGTAAGCAACATCATTTATGCACATATATTGTATATTTCATTTGAAATTATTGATGATATATAATTGTATAAACTGGAATCAACACAGCTGTGATTACACCCAATGAATGAAGTATTTGCATTTAGTTACACTCTTCCTTCTCTCCTCTTTTTCTGATTCGTTCTCTGCGAAAGGAGGCACATAAACAGGAAGCCGACTGCATGGCAGAAGACGCTGGCAGATAGTGGCCCAGGGCGCCGAAGTCGCTCCCTTCGGCACGACGGTCGGCAAGGGGATTTGCGGGCTCGGGAGACTGGGACAGGCCCATAATGAGAAATAGATTTCCTTTTGAAAGACGAGAGCGACAAATGGACGCCTTATGGCCCCTGCCCTTAGATCAGGACATGGGCTTGAGTGAGTGGGGGGGGGGGGGGCTCCAGTGCCAGGAATTAATAACATCAGTAACAGCATCATTAATAACAGGAAAAGGTGGCAGTGTGAAAAAAGATCAGGTCTGCTATCCACTAGCACTTACCCTTAGGGGTTATTTGTGTTTGTTAGTGCTGTATGTGAATGTTAGTGTGTATGTGTGTCTGTTAAACATGCATGCACTGTATGCACTGTCAAAAAAATGCTAGTGAGAAGAAACAGCGCTTCACTGATAAGTGTCTACGTATAGCTATAGAAAGGTCTGCTTGCTTGTCTGTTTACCTCTGAATACAGTGAGGGGTGTGGATACTCGATGCCCTTTAACCCCAGATACACGGAGTGCTTGTGCAGATGAGACACTCAGTCCCGTTCCTCCAGGCCTTCTCATAACACGTAACAGACACTGAAGACCTGCATCATTAATGTGCTCCCTGACACGGCGGCCCATTGTGGGGTTGTGATTGAAATAGTCACCGTGAAAGTAGTGGCGTTGCGTTTCACTTTCCAGGGCCTGCTATGGTTACCTAGGACCCAGAGCTGACTATGGTCTGAGCCCCAGATTGCCTTCCGTTCACACCCCGGTCTTGGCAGAGACTCTAGACGGAAGTGTGGGTAGCCCAGACAGGTCCAGCCCGCCCCAAGTCGGAGGTGGATAAGGCAGAGATGTCCACGTTCTCTTGCCTTATCGCACGACACATCGAGGTTCTGTTCCAGTGCAGTTTAACGTTTAGCCTCCTTCACTTTGCTTCCCCGGTGGCGAGGAGCAGGGATACCTGAGCTCGGCCAATGTGCAGGTGCTCGGCCGCAGAGAGCCGGGTCAGGGACCTGGACGGGTGATCACCTGATACCCAGCCATGCCAATGATTGGGCTCAGCTGATTAATAACTAATCAGGACTTCAGCCCCGTCAATGGGCATCCGCTCTGCCAGGACGGTCCATGCCGCATTGTGTGGCCCATGTGGGGGGGGGGGCAGAGAATGGCGGCCGACGGGGGGAGAGGTCTGTATTATTCATGGGTCTCCCTCTTTGCAATTCTCCGCTACTTCCTTTACGTCACACGCCGAAAAACAAACAATGATGCAGCATGAACTGATGGACCGACGCGACTGGGAACACAGGAACCCTCCGGTGACATGGGTCTCATGTCACATGCCCGGGACGCCAACCTCATCATCAACGGGCAGTGTGCGGCAAGCCATGGCCTTTTAACGTTAGGTCGACGCTTTACCTGCACCGCCGTAGGAGCGACGTCACGAAGCCACAGCTTTGATTGTCTCCGTCGCCCGCATCTTGCATGTATATTTAACAACCGTCTGCCTGTGCAGGATGACGTTGCTGTCTGTGTGCTTATAACACGTGGCTTTTCTCCTATTCCTAGGTCTTAGAAACCCAATCTTTGTTTATTTTTAATTGCCTCTCTTTAGAGTGACGGAAATCAATTCACTGTGTCAACACAGGGAGATCCATTCAGTCAAACTGAACTGAAGGCACAAAATCCAACGGCCAACAACATAGAAACCCGTCACAGCAGGCTAATACTGATCTTCACGAGGGAGTCCATGAAACAACCATGGCTGATTCAAATCTGCATGCTACCTTTGAGATTCCTCACTCAGGTCACGTCTAAGGGGTATAGCAGCTGTTAGCTAATTAGCCCGTAATCATATTCAACGATTGCTGCAGAAATTTATAACCCGCAAGGCAACATTGGGAATAACAGAGACCCTGTGGCACTTTGGTACCGGAGCAGGTTACGTTTGTTTTAATTGCAGGAAGGAGTTAGGCAACCCTTTCAAACCGATATTTTTCAGGAGGGTTTCTCCGAAGGAATTGTCTTTGAATCAGCATAAATGCCCGATCCAAATCATATGGATTGTGTCTTACCGCTAAAGTTCGTACAGGGTCGAGCCATGTGATTGGCAGTCAACTTCGACGTATCTGTGGGCTGTCCTCGGCCCCTCGGCCTTTTACAATGCAGCAGCTGCTGTCAGCTGCTCACTTTAACGTCAGCGCTAATGCGGCGGCTGTCGTTTCCCCTCTCGAGAGGGTAAGAACAGTCTTTTCTCTCCCCAGATCCGGTGGATCACACTTCTTGGTTGTCCCCGGCAGACATTCTCTACAGACAAAAAAAAAAAAAAAAAAACAGGTCCTTCACAGGATGATGGTATAGATAGCTACAAAGGCAAATGCTGCAGCCAGCCAGTTCCGATTAATAAACAGTAGGGACACGACTGGCACAAAGGGCTGAGCCTTTGGAGTAGGACCCACATGGTTAAAGGCCCGTTATTGTCTCGAGGTTTCAGACGGCGTGCTCCGGTCTTACCCCCCTGGGGAGTACCGACATTAGCAGGAAGCCACCCGTGGGGCAGCCACAGTAGGCTAGCCTGTAAATGGGCCACGCGCCAGCACACACGAAGCAAAGCTCAGGGCATGTCTGTGTACACCACGCTGCCGCCCTGCAACAAAGAGCCCGCAGACATGGTGATGTGGGCACGGATCGCATGCAAAATACATTATTCCGTTCCAGATGTGGAAGATGTACATGGCACATCTAAATATAAAATGTCACACAGATAAATACATACTACATAATGGTCACGAATATCCCAAAAGCGATTATGAATTTCAGTGATAACAGAAGCTTACTCCATGCGATATACCTTCAAACACAAGTAATTTGACCTGTTCTGAGGCATTGAAAAACAATCCGACCACAATGTCAAGGATACCTCTTTGGCCCATTATACATGTGTAATTTATACATAGCGTGATTTTCGTGAGTATAGACATGGCTGGTGGCCACACCAATTCATGCATGCAAGTATATCTGACAAGACGCAGAATTCCCACATTGTGTGTACCTGTTGAAATCCATAGTTCTGAGCTTGCCTCGGTGTGCTTCGTCTGTCCATCTGAAAGCTGACCAACCGCGCAGCCTGCTGAAAGTCAGCTAGCCAGGCTGCTGACAGTGGAAAACCATCTGGTTAGCGGTGCATGAAAGCGTGCCATTGAGTGCAAACTGAGAGAAAAACTCTCAAGCCTGACAGGCTGCAGGGCACATCAGCAGAGCACCAAAACGGGGCCACGGGGAACAGGCCGAAAAGCTGGTCTACACCAACTCCATCAAACACCAGCACACTTCTAAACTTTGTTGAGGGGTTCAATTAACCACATCCAAGAAATTCATCGAACATATTACATATGACGTTTATTACCTAATAGGATTGGGTGGTACCATCATACTGTTCAGACATTATAACCACAGTATAGTTTAGTATAGCTACCCTCCAAAATGACTTGTGCGCCCCGCTTTGGTGTTATGGTAATACGGTATACCATGTTATTTTGGGTATACTATGGTATTTTGAATTCTTGGCGGTAAAATTGGCTGAGCAGGGGGGCTCGGCTAATCGTACAGCCAAGATTTCAAAATACCACAGTGTACCCCAAAATACTATGGTATACCGTATCACGATAATACCGACGTAGGGTGTGCAGGTCATTTTAAGCAACGAACAGCAAACACTTCATTGCAACTAAACAAAATATATAAAAAGGGACAGGTTAATTATTATGTTCACGTTTGGTGCTAAACAGTCAGTGCGAAGACGTTAATAAAAGACATTAATAACATTAGTGATATGTATTCAGGTGTGAATTCTAGCGCAGTTACAGTATTGGGTCCCTGACATTATTCTCTCTCCAAGAAAAACATTCCATTGTGAAAACCGAGGGCGATTCGGTCGAGGCAAAAGCATATTTTAGAGGGACAGGGTGACGCTGCCCGTTATGCAATGCTGCCACCTGGCCACCTCTCCCCAGCAGCCAGCAGATCGGGCCGTGGCACTCGAATGCACCAGTGGGCCAGTCCTGTGCCAGTGCCAGAGTCCGTCGTGCGACTGCCGTTTCCCCACAGCGCTCCTTCATCTAGGTGCTAATGCTCTCCGCTTGTGAACATCGCCGGGATAATAACTTTATCACCCGTCATGGTCCAGACATCATTTTTCGGCCCAGAGCACGGAGCACAGACACTATTAAGAGCTGGTTATTGCGCTTCATTTCGATTGGAGATCCAATTCTATATGCATAAAAAACAGTCACGTTAGCTATATTCCCCTCGTACATGATAGCGAGCCCTTTCTTTTGTCAACTAAACCATTTGACCAACATTATACTGCTAGAGGTAAGGAGCATGCACTGATTACAGTGCGTTGCCGCACCCACCACATGACAAACCACCTCAGGGATGAGAACCTGAGTGCAGCCGTGTGGTGGGACCAGTGTGAGGTTTTTTCCGGTGGCTGGAGTGCCAATCCTGCCACCAACACCCAAGTTATTCCCTGTAAGTTGGAGGACCTCCTTATAGAGCTGTATGTAGATTAGCGTCTTACCCAGCACGACGCAATTGCAGGTTAAGGGCCCCGCTCAAGGGCCCAACAGAGCAGAATCACTCTGGGAATTCATGGGATTTGAACCAGCAACCTTCCATTATACTGTTAGTCTTTACGTAATTATTAGGCTGAACAGGGGTGACCACCTACCGGGATCGTGTCCTTGCTTTCCTGTGATACGCTCCAGGTTCACCATAATCCCACAAGGGATGAGAAGTAGAAGATGGATGGAAGAGTGAAACAGCCTCATTGTCCATGAAAAAATTAAAAACATTATAACTTTAGAATGTGTTTTATATTGTCTGGTTTATGCTACCAGATGCCAGCTGATGGAAATGGGGGTTGACACGAGTATTTGTGTATCTGTATTACAACCTACAAATATCACCCTTCTGGTCGCGCATATCGGCCAAGGGTCTCACAGTATGACAGGTGATGGAAGCACTCACCTGCCTACTGCCTTCATTTCAGGCAGCGTCTCTCTCATTACACTAAGAGTCCCGTGTCTTTCATTGTGCACTTAAGGTAAGTGATTGCTGGGGATAAGCTTGCAGGGCCGGTGCTGACAGCAAAATGGGAATTAACACCTTTTTGAAGTTTAATATACCCTCCTGGCAGCTTGAGGGAACAGGTGACAGGTGCACTGTACCACTTGAAAGCCAGCGGGGAGCGAGCGGAGCCGTCTTACTTGGAGCAGAAACCGAGAGGCCGGACGAAACCGACAAAGTCGGGGGATGAGAGGTGATACGCGAAAGCACAGATGGAGCGCATAGAAACAGGAAGTGCAAGAATGGAACTTGAAAGGAAATTAAACACAGCCAATCAGACGGCAAGTGCAGATAGCTATATAAAGGGAAAAGTAAAGCTGGCTAAATGAACACGGCCATTCTGCGTCACTGGAGATCCCCGCCCCTCAGATCCATATCCGTCTGGGGCACAGGAAAGCCTAATGTTACCAGAGGGGAAGGATGACGGATTAAAGAAGGGGAAAAAAGAGAGAAAGGAGTAAAGATCTAAAGGGCTGTGCGGAAAGAAGAAAGAAAAAAGAGTGACAGATTAAAGAGGAAGACCTGGTGGAGAATAGCAGGAGGACAGCACAGAAAAGGAACATGAAAAAGAAACACGCAGCAATAAATTAACTGTGGAGCATAAAGCATCTTCTCAGTGTCCAGGGTGACTGGATGATATAGAGGGGGTACATTCATCACCGCCAGAGTCACGCACTCCAGGCAAACGGTGACCCATACTAAAGATAAGTAAATTTAGGCAGCGCAGAGTTTTAGGATCCCTGCAGACACATGCCTACAGGAACAAAGTTCCCAATGAAAGAGTGTGAATCACTGGCAGATTATGACACACATACACACACACACACATACATGTAGGGTAAACATATCCTTATGGGGACTGCTCATTCATTTCAATGGGAAAAATGCTAATGCTAACTATGACAACCTT
>JAODLC010000040.1:8321802-8351792 GCA_026781145.1 Hippopotamyrus pictus | reverse complement strand
ATCTACTGGAATATTAAATTAAATATACTTTCAATTTAAAATATTTTGAAACGCAAGTAATAAAAAAATGATCGTAACTGTACATGATTAAGCAATAATATACGATTAAATGCGTAATATTCAAATTTTACTGTTGCAGAGTCTCCGGATGCGTGTCTCGGACATCAGACAGGCCTGCTGAATATGAACAAGCCGCGGCGTCCCGATACACAGTCACACAATGAACTTGACTTGTAACAATGCAGACAAGTTGTACAAACGATTTTACTCATTCAGAAACGCGTCATAGATACGGCGTTTATATATGTATATTTTAAAAAAACACAGATTCATGTAGGAGAAAGCCGGGTTTGCCAGTAAGCGGCACTCTAGATATAACATTTGAATAAAACTAAATAAGGATCCATAAGCAGCACATGGTTTCATACCTAATCACGAGTTTCATGCTCTTACTGACTTCATTAGAGTATTTGCACATACCCCAAAAGCTTTATGTACCCTACATTTGGATGCCCTACTTTCTGTGTTCATGTTTTCGATTATATTTGATTTTAATATACAGTTTCTACCTATATTTTACTTTTTTATAATTTATTTTTGTCCTGATTTTATGTTTAGATATATGATTTAATTGTATATGCCAGAACACCACCTGCATCAAAACAAGTTCCTTGTACTTTTGTGTACTTGGCAAATAAAAAGATTCTGATCCTGAAAATCAATCCTCAACTTTGTGAGGCGTGCGTGCATGAGACGGGCAGTAACGCATGGGTGCGCATTTTTCATGGGGGGGGGACGCAGTGTTTAGGGGCCGCACTCGGTTACATTGTGACGGAGAACAAAGACGCCCCGCGAGGGCTACAGATGCGGCGGGGACACGTGGCCGGCGCCATCCGCACGCGCACAGCCGCCGCTTCCCGCAGGATTTACGCTCCCGAAACATGACGTGTGACTTTACAGCGTCCCTTTCAGGGAAAAAAAAACAGCCATTCATAAGATTCCGGCGTGCATCCAGCAGAGCTGCGTTCGGAGTTAAATGGGCGTAATTCATCATTGAAAAACTTAAACGTGAATGCTATCCGTTCGAAGACACTGACGGGCGACACGGCATGCGTTTACCAGAAACTGCACCTGTGCATCGATTAACCTTGATTATAGAGGTGATACTACGGTAGATGTGAAACCAAGAAAAACTTGCAGACTTACCTTACAAATGAGCTCTTCTCCGCTGTGTATGTAGGCAGCTCTGAAAATGTGGTCCCCCTCGAGCGACTCCAGCAATAAGTATTTTCCAATGGAAGAAATGCAGTAAGAAGTACTGGGTGTCTCTGGAGGAGTTGGGGATCCTAAATTTGGGCTGAAACTTTGCACCGATTCCGTAGTCCTCAGAGAAGACAAATCGTCAAAGTCGTGAGATTTATGCCTCGTTCTCCCATAACGCGTTATATTTATGGGGTTTGACCTCCGTATGTTCATGGGTATTCAATATTTTACTCCACAAAGAAACTGGCCTTCGAGTAAAAGCCGGGCTCCAGTTAACCTTAAAATGTCAATATCAACGGGGAAAAAATCGCTAGGAAAAAATTCACACACTGCTCATAGTTGTTCAATCACCAAACCTTGTAAAACTTTCTTTTCGTTTAACACTCCCTGCAAAACCCCAAAGAGGTAGCCCAAGTTAAACACAAAACAATGTTCTTGTTCAAAACAGTGACTTAAACACTAAAAATGAACAAACCTGTTTTAGAGACCGTATTGGAAACTATTAACCCTAAAGTCTATTTTCACTAACCAAATGGGTTTTTATAAAATGCAGCTCGCAAAACTGTGTACCTGTACTTCGCTAGCTAGTTCTGTAAAACAAAGCAATAGCGGACTATTTTAGGGATACAGTAAAGTCTCCCAACAACACATATTTCAAAGGACAAGAAGAAAAAAAGGATTCTAATTAGTTATCAAAACTAGCGAGGTAGCTTCCTAGCTGAACCAGTGCCAGCCTTCATTGATTCAGATCACGCCGAATAATAGACAGAAGCCGCAAGTTACAGATGAGCCGCAAAACGCGCACGGAGGATGAGCACAGGTCCGAACCGGGCGCCGGCTTTGCGGCTTCCCGTGCAAAAGCAAATAAGGCGAAAACTACACGTCCGTTTCCATCAGATGTCCTGCATTGTGTGCTCGGGTCGCTCTCAGGCGCCTCCCACAATTTATATCCATGTATCTCGCTGGCAGACTCGGCAAGCAATCATGGAGGTCAGAAGCTATATTAAGTCACGTTTCGTTTCTTGAGGGAAAAAAGCTGAATGTATATTGCGTGTAAGAAGTCCTCAGATCCAGGTTATTTTTATCCAAAGTTTCGGAGCTGCGCTTAGGTGCAAAGGGATGGCCGTTATCTCCCCGGGGCCTGTCCCCCCCTTTTCAACAAGGCATCGTCCCCCAGCGGTGTCACTGCCAAACCGAGACCGAGAGCCAAAAGCAGCGCCCCATTCACGGATCAACCAGACACGCACACGCACACGCACGCCGCGCACTCCGGTGCCGAGCGACTATAGCGAGCGCGCCCCCGCGTAGCGCTGCGAGCGTGCATCGGACCCGCCCCTTGTACGTCAGCGGAGCAGAGCGGCTGCAGAGCATGAGGAAAATCTCACTAAAGTACAGCTCAGTGAAAACTAACCGGAGGGATATGTGACTTATCCGCGCAAACTTATTTTTTCCGCCGATTGAAGGCGTCTAATGTACGGTAGAGTGTAGCGGACTACATTTTACTGCCATTCCCTAGGATATGCTTCTGCTTGGGGATAGGAGTTGCTCCCAGGGACTTGTAGTTTAATACGGTTGGGTTGTTTGTGCCCGAGACTGTCCGTAGGAAGCATATTTAAGTTGTAAGGATGTAAGGGATGTACCGGAGATTTTTCAAAAACTGACGAAATTCTTAGGTTTGCATGAAAATGTAGACTAAAGAAAAATTCTTAGAAAATCACCAGTCATACGCTTTAATGTTGTGCTTTGGTATAAGCCACATGAAAATAGGCAAGTTAAATAATCGTAACGTTTTGTCTTATTGGGAAACGGGTAGGCCTGTGTTAACTGCAAATTTGATCTTTTCATCGTTTTATCTAGTAGAGGGGAGTCTGAAGCCTATTTCAGGGAGTACAGGGCACAAGGTGGAAGTACACCCTGGATGCGATACCAAGTAATCATAGGACAGTTAGACACTACATGCATTTAAGAGATACCAACTTCAGTGCATCTCCCTGAATTGTGGGAGGACATGGAGAGACCATCCACACTGCACACCACAGCACAGGCATGATTATGACCCTTGATCCTGAAGGTCAGAGGTCACTGTGCCATTCTTAATACAAAAATGTTTGTAAATATGGGTACTCTAGTATCCTGCAGCTTTTCCCAATAAAAATGAGAGTATTAATTAAGAACCTGCAGGCAGGTAAATTCTAGAATGGATCAATTTTAGGAAGAACTCTCAGTTTTCTACATGAGGAATTAGGCAGGATATTAGACAGCCAAAGAAACACGGTGTAATCATACACTTTAGCATCTTTCTTGTCATTCCTGGCTTAAGAGTAATTTCTCAGCTAGTCTCTGATCTTTCAGCCATGGCTAAAGGGAGACGTGCATAGACCTGCACCTCATTTCCCAGAACGAATGTGACACCAGGTGCATTTTTGACAAGGCTGTATGTTTATATAAATAAGTGATTTATACAGATTTCACCCCTTTGGCCTTGAATTATATGTGCAGCTGTCACTCAGATTTACTTCGCCAATCTTCACACCTAATCCCCTCTCTATACATTTTGAATTAAAATCCTTTAATTCTTGTATTAATCACTAAACTTGACTTTTTTTTTTTTTTTACAAATACATTATTTAGCTGTTGTTATGAAATCGCTGTTTAAAATTTTCCCTAAATAAATATAGCTTGGCAAGTGTTATTTCATTCATCGCACACGATAAACACCGTTGATGATTATTGAGTTGTGTTTTCAGAAGACACTAATGCAGTAAAACAGCATCCACTTAACAATGTTATGTGGTTAGTGATTCTTATAGTGTTTCTTTGTCACCTAAAGTACATACTTATAATCCATTAGCCATGACACTCATCTTTCCATGCTCTTCTTTTCCTGAAAGGCTGTACGTGTTGGGAGAATAATAGGATCAAAGTTCCTCTTCTAAAACAAACTAGTGGTTAATATGTAGTCTTCTGCAGACACTTTTTTTTTGTTATTGCAGTTGGCTTGTCTGTTTAGGGGTGTCTACAAGCACATTTTCTATTATTATTATTGACATAAGCCACATGTGTGTGATATATTAACAACATGCTTTGAAAACAGGTTCTTAACATAGGTGGGACCCAGGATATTCCTGCTCTAGATACTGTCTGGTGATATGTGCTGTAGATTGATTATCTTTGCTTAGAATGACCTGCTGTCTTTCATATGTATTGGCTTGATTGTGCAACAAAAAGCCCCTAAAATACAGCAGCTGTAGTTCCTTCTCGTTTCATTCAGCCTTGACCGTCATGTAATGGTTGGTTAAAAAGACAAATACATTGTTCTGGGGAGTTTATTTTGAGAAAGTTGCAAACAACACATTGACCCCCCCCCCCCCCCCAAAGCAATAAAACTGAATTCTACAAGCAATTAAAAGTGCATTTGAAAGGAGGCCCTTTGGAAAGTAGCTTCCGTGTGGTTTGTAATGCTTCTCGGCCGGTCACATTCAAAAGGACGTGCGGATTAGGACAGTGACACAGAACAGCCCGCAAGCTGTTCTTCAGCAAAGTGGGCTTTGTTTATATTTTTCCTCGTCGAGTTTCCTGGCAAAGGCAGTGCTGGAACTAAATGTCCAGCCTGTTGTCACAGCAAGCATCCCTCAAAACACAAAAGACGCCGTGCCAGTTAAAAATGTATCACATTTTTCTGTCTTTTGTGTCTTAACAGGAGTGGGATCTTAACATTGGATGCTGCCAGTTCAGGCTGTTCCACTAACCATGAACCAACTGCCAGTCAGTCCCGGTCAACCTGGTTATATGCACAGTTTCTGATTCTATAAATATTACCGATCCACCTTCTAACCACTTACTGTAGATTGTACGTGCATCATAGGATACAAAGCAGGACGGCATGTCCAACGCGGGGCAAGTCCAAAACCAGTGGGCAATTTAGAGAGACCTAACACTAGAGTACCTAGTGTTGGTACCACAGGGGGAAGTGGGGAAGTGTAGCCCCCCCCCACCCCCCCACAAAAAAAAATATTACTCAAAGATGCTAAAAATGGTCAGTCTGTTTACCAGAGGAATGGCTGCCCATCCAACGGGTTGGTCCTGCACTATTGTCACCCTGCTGACAAATTTTACTGTTGCTCCCCCCTCCTACAGTAGGTCAACATTTCTGACCCCCCCCCTAAAACCTTGGGCCCTTTTTGACCTTACATGATGTCAGATTTATTCTGCCACCAACACCAGGGGTATTTCTCAATACCAAGAACATGAAGAACGTACTTGCAAACTTGCCTCCCATGAATAAACTTGGGACGCGATGAATCATGGGATTGTTCTCGAACAAGGATGCAACCGATACCTCCTTGATATCTGGGGTGGGGCAAGAATGACATCCGGGGATTTTTTCCATCCTCTTGTTCTTGAGTATTAGAGCTGCACTTTGGGAATGGAAGATGATGTCAAACAGGTTTGCAAGAACGCAACAGTCAAGTACACATATTGACAAACACCCCTGGAGGAAATCTGCACGAGAACATGCAAGCACACAGAACAGGGGTGAAATTCAGACTCCTGACCCTGGAGATGCAGGGCAACAGTGCTGTCCGCTGAGTCACAGTCAATGTAAGGTCAAATGTGCAAATAAAAATGCAGTTCTGCCACATTTTCATGGCATTAGCCAACATGTGAAAACAGTGTGCATGAAAAGAATTTTTTGCTGTTTAATATATTGCTATATGTGTCTGGAGTATCAATGACTATCTTCTGAAGAATTTATTTGGATCGTATGAAGCGTGTGTACACATCTACATGTTATTCAGACATTGCATTTCCCGTGAAACACATTATATACAGTACCTGTGAGCCTGCCTTACCCACGTTTTCGCTGAAACATATTAGGGGCCATTATTGCATGACTCACTGGGAAGTTCCCCGACGTCACTCCTGACTAAAAATAATGGTTTGAGTTATGTATTCCATCAACTTACTGAAAGTAAAGGTAAAAATACACGGACACGCCTTGTTGTTTGCCGGCTCGAGTTCAGCAGTTAGTTAACGCCCTTAACAACACCTGTATATCGCATGGTACGCAATGTACATGGTTTTTAGTTTAAAACATTCTTAAAAAGCCTATAAACAAAATCATTACAAATGCAAAATGGCACTTTGTAATGTCATACAGCAAGTAACCTTTGCTTTCCGATAATTCGGTTTTACCTGTGCTGTCAATCAAGGTAGCACGATTTGTTTAATCATAACCTGTCAGCCTTGATAACATATAAACTCAACAATGTCTTTTATTTATATATAGAAGAACAATACGAAAGAGGGGAAAACAAGAATACATTTATATTTTAAATGTTTATTTTGAAAGCAATCAAAAATAGGGAAAATCATTGATAATGTATTACAATGCAAATTTTTCTAATATTCAAATAGGTTTTAAGTAAATATCACAGAATCATGTACACAGTCTGAACAGGCCAATTATTATGTTTTTATTTATAAGTACAAACATAAAATAAAATATTTCCCTGCAGATTTGCTGAAAAAAGACAGCATTTTTGGTCTCAGTATAAGTCTTGATGTAAACTGACATTACTGATGCATAAACTTTGATCCTCAGCAACAGAAGGGGTCTGAAGAGGGACGGATGGATGGATTTCTGACACATTAATTCCCTTTAGTTACACGTTACTTGCCAAGTATCTGAATTGATGCTATTCAACAGTGAGTCATTTAAGGGAAACAGTTGGAAAAAGTATTTCCTTTTAAGTCAGCGGAAAATCGGATTGTATGCATTTATGTTCTGGTGTCTTTCCCATAGAACCTGACACAGCATGACACATATTTAAAAAATGATAATGTATTTCAAATAGTCATTAATCAGTGAAGTGTTGGTACTGAATTTACTGAGTCACCATTATCCTGTGTAAAAATTACCTCTGCTGATATCCCTATATTGTAGTACACATGACATGCTTTGTGAATTCAAAACTGATCCTCTGGAAATAAATGCAAGTTTTGGGTTTATATTTTAATTCGATATATGATTATTAAATATCAAAGGATATCAATTATAACTATGTCAGGTGTCATAATACAGACAACTAATAATGTCCTTTTGGATTTTAATTAGCAAAAACTAACATTAGCGTCCTTTTTTATCATGCTGTTTGGATTTTGCTTCACCATGATGCACATATGATCTACTTCCCCTGTAGAAGCTGGTTCAGTTTCACACCATGAAGAGCTCATCACAGAGCTGCCAACGCTGATCAGCTGGCTGGCGTGAGGTGCTCGATTCCACAAGTCTGCACATGCGTCTACACGTATGTAAGATTTTTATTTCCTTGCAAATAGTCCGTAGAGTTTGCAAACACTTCTGATGTAGCTACTTTTAGTTGTTATAATGCAATAATATAGATTTGCCAGAATATTTCATGCATGAGCGTGAGTGAAGCGTGTCACGCCAGAAGCGCGAGACTTGGCAACTCTGATATGATCGTGGCTGACACCAACCCCCCCCCCCAGACTCCCTTTCAGCAAAAAAAAAATGTAGCCCATCAATACCAGTACCTCACATCACCAGAAAGGTTTCTTCTCAGGCAAGATAATTAACATGGTTCAGACATCCATAGGACCCACACTAATTCTGCCAGTGTATACTTTATTTATTTATATATGCGTTTTTTGTGACTATGTTACCGTGTATTTCATTCTCTACTGTCTTGTTTTGTTCTTGTTTTGCTCTTTTGCCCAGTTTCAGCATGCTGTCTTTATCACCCAATTTACTGGATGATTCTATTGTCTACCATTGTATCTAGAATCGTTATAGGATGTTAGTTTAGAGTTGTTTTTATTTTTTTAATTCTTGTAACTGCAATGACATACCACGCCAAGTTTCTCGTGCACGAATATTTACTGCGATAATAAATCTGATTTTAATCCTGATGTAAACGCGTTTCGCTCACGCAGTGATAAAGCTGAGTCAGTCTGTCCTGAATCCGCCATTCATCAGCGGTGACACGGCGCGTAGACTGAAACCAAAGGTCCCGCGCTGATCCGGGCGCTTGGAAGGGATGAGCCTCGCAAGCCTGCAGTGGCTTTCGTGGGCATGGTCCCGGTGGGATTTATCCCGCTTCCCGTCGCTTTGTCGTCTCCCATTTGGTTAAACTGACCAAAACAGATAGACAGTACGCGAAAATCTGAGCTACTGCGGATTTTCCAAGCGCGGTCTCCGTAGGAGTTGCCCAGCAATTATAAAAATGCGCAGAGACCGGAGGAATGTAAAATAAAGTTTAAAAGCCCGACGACGAGCCCGACAGATGTTGAATAAGCCTGTTTCTGTCCCTTTCCAAACAAACAAATAAAACTAGAATCTGTAACGTCAGCGTTATAAAGATGTCTGGAGTGTGGCAGAGAGCTGTAGAGCTGTATTAATATTTTGTTGCACCTCTTTTTCACTTGCATTCGTTGGATATTTTCTTAACGGAAATAAATGCGTTGTGGACAAATATCAAGGCGAAGAATATTGAGTAATGAATATATAATTGCGTAGGTTAATACATTTTTCAGGGTGCAGGTAGGTGCGGAGCAGAGCAGCAGCGACGCGGAGGTCAGGCTCGGTCACCGTGCAGTGGAATCCGCTAACTCTGGCCGGCGCTTAGTCAGATTCCTGTCCGACCGCAGTCTGCTTGTGAGTCATCACCCATTAGAAGAAAGAGGCAGAAACTGAAGAACTGTGCAAATAAACGTTTGTAAGTGTGGTTTTCAGCTCCAGGCGTTTGAGGACAAAAGCAATCTTTCCTCTGTTTGTTATGCATGGTTAGAATTAACTGCCATGTGGAAGAATCAATTGAACTCCCAGACATATTTAATAAATGATAGGTGCAAGGAAGAAGTTACTGTTGTGATTTGAGTGACTTTTTCCCCTTCATTTTCTTTTAAACACAACTATAATAAACACCATCTAGTCCAGGGTACAGCAGTTACCGTTTTACAGATGCATGAAATCGCAGCTACATGTTTTAAATGTTTTACTTGAACATTCACCATTTTAAGAATGACTTATTTTTAAATAATATGAATAAATAATTCCATACATCAGATAACTTTCATAAGATGATGTCTTACATTGTTAAAATGAAACCTAAAAAGGTAAAACCCCTTTCTGAGGGGCAAATGTTTTTCTAGGTGGGCCAGATCTTGCCTGTGAGCCGTAATTCGCTGATCTACAGTCCAGGCCAATACAGCGTTCTTATTGGAAGGCTGTTAGCAATATTTCAGTTAAATCAATAATCCATCAATGCACGCTAATGATACAAACATAAGATGTGCAGGGACTGTGAAATAGGCTATTTGATCATAGCGGTAATGTCTGAATCACCGAAATACTTTGGAAATGATATTGGAATCGGAGTTTTAAATGCCTTTGAAAAACTCCATGGTGACAGTGTTAGAGGAAAACAACACAGAGAGTCAATGTGAGTGTGTAAACAGACAGTGCTCCCAAGTCTGACATTGTGAAATGACACAGCGGACCGTCATATATCACACGTCGTGCAAGCAGCTTAACAAACTGGTCCTTCTATTTATCATGAGGTTGGATCCGGTCATAGATTATGCGAGGAACCGTCGTTACAAAGGTATCCTTTAATGGACACTGACAGACACAGGCTTCAACCTGGAGGAATTTCAGATTACAGTTGTTGAGTACATCGCTACTACTTATTGTGTTTTTCTGTGTTCATAGACCAGAGTAGCTTTCTGATTTGACGCAGAATAGCTAAATTGTAGTTTGCTGCATTGTCTTCAACTGAATGGTATCCAGCTGTTTACCTAAATTCTAATGAATAGGACCATGAATGATATCTAGTGCTCACCTTCCATTATTTATTACACTAAAAAGTGGCTGTTTATTGTCATGTTTTACACACAGAGTTTTTCATTGCATCGTATCAGAATCAGAATGAGGGTTGTTGGCCATGTAATCTTACACTTATATGGATTTTGCTTTGGCATAGGGTTCACATAACTTGGACAATAAACTATTTAAGTGCATGTGTGTAATTACTAACCATTCAAAGTAGCAGGAAATGTGTAGTAATTTATAATTTAAGTCCCACAGACTCTAAGGATCTCACCTGGGGAATACATCAAGGTGAAATTACAGATGCCCACAAAAAGACCTTCATGAAGCACAATAAGGTAAATAACATTGCTCCAGACGTGGGGACAGTGGGCCAGCAGGACAGCTGTATGTCTGAAAACGGCCATGTGGAGCTGTCTGCTGGGCCAGCCAACCAAAAAAACCAGAATGACAAGCGGGAAGCGGCAGGACAGGTCAGGTATTGGCGCTGGGGCAACATAAGACCTCATCTAACAGAAACGGAAGGTCACCTCAGAGCGCTGGAGAGGACAGTTTGCCTGGTGGTTCAGCTGCTGATCCACTAGGCACTATGCTGGTTTCGCCTTGACTGGGAATCAATAGATCAACCCTTAATACTCTCATGGTATTCAGGGTTTTATGGGAATATGATAATCTGGTCTTCATGTGCCAGGTCCAGTTATGGGAAAATCGATATGAAGGTTTGCTAATGGATTAGGCCCCCCCCTCACATTCATGGGAGCTGCATGAACCAAGTGCCGAGGTGGAGCTCCTCACGCATCATGGGTCAATGTCTACCACCTTCCGTTGGGTGATGGAAAGGCTGTGATCGCAGCCGTGGATGGATAGACACAGGGATGTTTTGCTGGATGGCTCGCTGCTGGAGATAAGGAGAGGAGTTGACTGTGGTTTTGCCCCCTGTTGGCCACAAATAGTCACTACAATAAGTATTAAATAAACACGTTTCTTATTTAGGAGAAGCTGAAGCACCATGTTCTGCTAACCAGCTAGCTAGTTACAGTCTTCTTACATACTTGCTAGGTATTTATTTTATTTTTTAAACATCTGGGGGGGGGGTGTTTTTGAGTGGGACCGCAAAAATAACAAACCCACTCCTGACAAATGACACTGATTTCCAGTGCTGGGCTGATTTGATAATTCCTCTGTCTTTCCCTTTGCATTTAGTTTTTTTTTGTATGTTTTCCATGGCTTCCACAGCCATGTTCCAGGCAGTATCCATGTGTCCAGTTTCAGGGGCACGGCAGAGACACTACACGTCTCCCGCAGCCCACGTTTTGTGGGAGGCAAAAAGGGAAACCGTGTCACATGCGGTCATAGTCCCCTTCCACACAATCCCATCTAACGAAAAACAATGCTCTCTATTTTACAGTACTGCTACCATGGCAACCTGCCCCTGCTTCCACTAGAACATACTGTAGATTTTTTCTCTTTTTTCACAAGAAAAATAAGATGTCTTTCTCTTTGGCAATGATGCAATTTAAAACGCCTGAAAAACTGATATATTATTAATCATGACCCTGTACAGCTTAGCATTGTGGGAATAAATAACTTATAATTAGTGGTTAACGGTACAATTCCAATGGTTTCAGTCCCACGACTCATGCAGAGCAGAGCGACCCGCCTTGAGAGGGTGTGCAGAACCCTTGGAGGGTGACATAAACCAGCCTGCCATCTTTCCCCTGAAGATTCCCATCCGTGACACTTGTTTAAATATTATAGGAGCCCAGGGCCTCATTTCCTGTTGTGAGCACATCTGACTTCCCTCACCCTGTTGTGGCAGGTGTACTGTACAAGGCAAATGTGATTTTATGGCCGTCGCTTCAAATACTGTAACAGAATTCCCTGTGACAACTGACCGTGGTTGAATTGAAGGCACGTTCAGCTCTGTCCCCATTTGATCACACTGTACCCCTGCACTGAAGACTCCTCCTGTCATCTGAGTGCCGTGACTCCAATTTTCCTGTTATGCTTCATAAACACCCCCGTGTCGATTCACTTTAAATTCCTCCCATGTGTCCTGGAGCTCAGGTCTTGACAGAAAATAAAAATACTCACTTCATTAGCCCGCCTACAGTGCCTTTTCTTGGCTGCTTGAGGGCTGATATTTATAGATCGAGCCATAACATGCAAAGAGTTACAGAGGCTTTAACCAATATTACCCAAAACACCCACGGCCTCTGATACGGCATCACTGTACTCTGTGTCTATGTTTCATCTCCTTACCCAGAGAGCTTGGATTCAGCCCGGCTGCGGGCATTCTGGAAAATTTACCAGTATAGACTCATTCCAAAAAATCCAAAATTGGTTATTGGACTGAGAAGTCCAACAACGTGTATCCTATTTAAGCAAAGTGGGACTGAATGTGAACGGCTTGCTGCAGGTTTTGCTATGTTTGTCCCATCATGTCTGCCGTACTCCCATTGGTACAGTGGCTCTCTGACTCATAAGAAAGGGGATGCTGTTTAATTATGTTGCAACCGATGAAGAACAAACTTACATTGCTTTATTAATCCTAATTACACCATCCTTAACCCTAAAGGCCTCAAGCCTTTTTCCAATAAATGACAACAAGCACACATTTGCCAGATAACAGTGCAGTTGACTTCGTTATGTACGTGTAATTAAGAATGCTGCTGGTTCTCAGCCATAATTTAACTGGTAATAATGTATCATCATGGAATATTTATGAAGCAATACTCATTTTACAGTGCTAGTGTTCTGTTCATAAAGCTGCCAGTATTGTAAGAATCACACTTGACATTCGAACCGATTGAGAAACCCCTAGAACCTGGAGGTTCAGGTTAGCCCCATAAGAAAAGAAATGCTCACGGTTTGTATTAGAATTGGGCTGATGTAACTATGGAAACCCAGGAGTTCTGTTAAATTCATTCAGAATTATTAAGCCAGTAAACAGCCCTGAGTACAATTTTCGCTATTAATTTAATCTTAAAAGATTAACTATACAGGTTATGCAGCATAGTGTCTCAATGAGCCACAAGCATATCCCAGGCTGTACAGGATGCCTATGCCTCACAAGGCGCGCACACACACACACACGGACATGTAGGGTAAACATATCCTTATGGGGACCATTCATTCATTTCAATGGGAAAAATGCTAATGCTAACTATGACAACCTTAACACCTACCCTGCCCTAACCCTAACCATAAGTAACCTAGCAAAATACAAGAGTTTTTGCATTTTTAGTTTTTTCATAGCAGTCACCGATTTTTATAAAATAGTTTTCCCTTATGGGGACCAGGAAACCGGTCCCCATAAGGGAAAAAAAACAGATATTTATCACGTTATGGGGACATTGTGTCCCCATAAGAATAGGTAAACCCGCTCACACACACACACACACTCAGGATTGTAATTATATCTTTGTAGGGACTCTCCATTCATTCCTATGGGGAAAACTCTAATCCCAACATAACGACCATAAGCCCTGCCCTTCCTTAACCCTAATAAGTAACTAACCTAAATCTGAGACTTTTGCTTTTTAGTTTTTTGATTACATTCACAGATCTTTCTGGGGACCTGAAAAATGGTGCCTACAACTTCAAAATAACAGGTTTTTATCATATTGTGGTGGACATTTGGTCCCCACAGTGTAATATAAACTTAATCCACCCCCACACACACATACACACACAGACACACACACACACAGATCGTTGCTGCTCTCAGCCGTTTTCTAGCTAACAGTGTAGCATCCCCCACACTTCTCCCTTTTGAGATGAAAGCTGCCCTCACCTATCAAATCAGCCCATTACCTAATAAATTTACACTCACTGTATGCTTACTGACAAATGTGGGGGGTGGTCACTGAGGGACAGACAGAGAGAGATATATGAGTCCCAGTAATGGCTGAACGTGGGTTCAGGAGGCTTAGGAAGATGCATCCATCACCAGCTGAAGAGGCTCTGGCGGGGGCTCTGGCGGGGGCTCGTGTGGGTGTGCACCCCTTATCATGCAAAGTGATACTGCTTATTTTACCCTGATCTGTCAGCAAACCAGATGCGTCAATTTTCACCTTGTGTAAATATGCACAGATTCCATAGCAGGTGCAAAACAACTTAAGATGCATTTCCACAGTGGTGTACTTACTGAAAGTGCCACATTAAAATCATACACAAGGGAGGCAGGCTGGCACTAATTTCAGAGTAATTCACATTAGCCGGCGCAGCTGAAGGGACCGCTGTGTCAAACTGTCGATTTGAGATGAAGGGGATCCCAACTCATGCGTAAACCTGTCAGAACATCTCCATGTCGCTGATACTGAGATAATGCCGTACTGTCCTCCTAAAAGCAGTCGGCTTTAATGCAGACCGCAGCCTCCGCTATCACCACGGGCACCACACTGCTTCAGGAATGCTAATGTCAAAGTGATTCAAAGTGTTACACCACAGACAAACAGGAAGCAAAATGTAGTCCAGGAATTCTCTCTCTCTCTCTCTCTCTCACACACACACACACACACACACAGTTATTCGGTCTCATGGATCGCTCTGACCAAATTGAGCCTAATTACATGCTGAATTGATCTTTTTTTTATTACTACACTTCTCACCTACCATATGCTCAAATTTGAGTGCTCTACTTTTCTGCATAAGTTACTCTCTAGTTCCCTGGTGCTGATGGTGTTTCTTGTCCTATACTGCAGAAGGATCAAATAATGTAGCATTTGCATTTATATTTCTAGGCATGGTTATTTTATGTGTGACGCTAGACCTCTTGTGATCTTAGGGGACTATATGTTTCGATTTGTGGAAAATGTCCTGGGGGCGGCCTGTGTGTTTGTGTTTAATTCTGATCGTTCAGCAACTCCTGATTGCAAAATATTAAATGTGCTAAATGGCATCAACATGCAGAATTACAAACATTTAATTTTAAACATTATTTAAAAAGGTGACTCAAAAATACACATATAGACAAATACATTTGAAAGTACTACTCTAAGTATGCACATAAGGCTAAAAAATACATTTACCTCAGGGCTAACAAATATATTTACCACAGTACTAAGTATGCAACCAAGGCAAGTACATTTACCTTAGTACTAAGTATGCACACAGCATTAACGAATACATTTGCCTCAGTACTTAGTATGCACACAGGGCTAACAAATATATTTATCACGGTACTAAGTGTGCACACAGGGCTGACATAGCTCGGCAACCCATTAAATATAGTATTAAATATACAAAATATTAGGCGTCTGTGCTTCCCAGTCGGCAAGACACAAATGTAGGTTCCCTGCCAATTAGCTGGCAGCAGTGAGCTGAAAACCAGTGCTAATACATTTAGCAAACCACCATCTCTCTGCTGCAGTGGCACACAGCCACGCAATGTCAAGTCAGTGCTCAGGGCACGCACTCTGTTGTCATGAGAACTGCTTCCAGCTCTAGGCCTGCTGTGAAATATTTAGGGGAAATTAAGTGATTCCCGTTTTTATTTTTTTCTGTGTTAATATTAAGGCAGAATGTTAATGGACGGAGAGAGCGGTGAGGAACTGCATGCGACCGGCAAGCACGTGGAGTTCCTTCGAAAGCACACTGTGTAATGGCAGCTCCTCAAAGTGCTTGTTCGAGCAGAGGTACAGACTGGTCCACATCAGCGAGATAAAGTGGAAGGAAATCAGGGCTTCATCCTGGCGGCGTCGATATGGTGCAAGTTCGCGGCTCACTCACTGCGTGCCTGTTGCTTTGTTTCACAGGAACAGTCTGAGACGTGTGTGCGCATATGTGGGTCATTCTCCATTTGGAGTGGGAGTGTATGTAAATTTTTCCTTAATCCCAAAAGTAAACCACCCTAATAACAAAAACCGCCTTAATTTCATCTAAATGAACAAAAACCATGTCACACCTGAACTGTCACTGCATGTCAGTGACACCACAAAACACCTGTGACAGACCAATGCACTTTCTTTTTTCTTTGCAAATTAACAGACAAAATATTAACAAAGACCTCATTTCCATTTTAATCAGTTCTTTTTTTTTGTTTTGACCATTCATGAGATTCACATTAGTCACTAGTATCACAGACATGGTCTAATACTATTGACTGTAACACTAGTGACACTCTAATTAAAACGGAAGATTTCTTTCTTAAATGGTTGCCCCATGGGGGTAAGATGACCTTGTGCAACTACTTAAAATCAATAATATAAAAGATGTATTACATTATTTTGACAAAAATTAAATTGCCCAGCACTCTCAGGTCATACACACCAGTGATGTGTGGACGTTATATGCTCTCAAGACACATAATTATCAATTAATTTGAGAAAGTATAGACTCACCTTCTCATTCCTCGAGATGACTCCTTGACCGAAGGAAGCCGTTTAATAAAACAAGAACTACTATGTTCACATATAATGTGCGTTCTAAAAACAACAGTCACCTAAAATCTGTTAGACGCATTTTTTAAATAAATGACATATTTTTCAATATAGTACAATGTTGATTATGTGTATGTGTGACAAGCTGTTTTGCAGGTGTAGAGCAACTATAACGCATGACAAAAATAGGAAAATCGAACAAATCAAGAGGGAGATATGTTATTTAATCATATGTCAGACGTGTGAATGCACACACTGCTTTTAAGACCTGCACACTTGCTTGCCCACTCCAAATGGTGAGTGACCCATGTATGATGAAGGAGACAACGAGTATGAGCTCTCTGTGCGGCTGTGTCCGCATACGCCTTTGTCTTTCACTCATCCCTCTCCAGCAGCACGGAGCACATGTTACTTCCCATAACCTTGTTGCTATTCTGTCCAACACAGTAAAAATGTGACTAATTCCAGAGACAAACCAGAGCAGAATAAGCAAAGAAAACTAATAAACCGACAAACCTGATCAAATTTCACGTGATGGATTTTGCTCAAAAAAATGAATGATTTTAGGCATTGCGTTTTGCTTTTATTGAATGCTCCGCTTTGGCCCCATATTTGGTTCAACTGGGCAGCTGCATCTAAATGCAAATGAGCGTGAAATGGTACCCATTTGATCTGACTGAATCCAAATTCAGGAGATTGCTTTCAATGGATCAATAAAGGAAACAAGATGCATTCCAGCCTTCATCAAAGTCCACAGCCTTTATTCACTGTAAAGAGCCCTCTCACCGAGTCATTAAATATGCAGCCTACCTGTAAGAGAGATACATTCAATCTGCCCACGCCAAGGTACATATTATAAGTGTCCCATGTACAAAATCATTGCAGGTGAAGTCTCTCCATAACCTCCAAGTGAAAAAAATCAGCTGCGTTCCACAATCTAGGCATTTCTGCTATTACTTGACAGACGTGTCCACATAAAACCATGCATTACACAAAATCACATAATGCAAATAACAGAACTGGGAAAAAATAGGGTTGGGAAAGACCAGTTAAAATGTAACCAAACCGTTGACTATTATGCTTGCAGCACTCTGTATGATCAAACTTTTCTTTGAGTTTTAAAGGATTTTCTTTTGTGTCAACGCCTGCAATTTCACCAATGCAATTTTTAGACACCATCTAGTAACCTGTTTCATTTATATTTATGGCAATGGAGATCTTATGAAAATGATAAAGTGTGTGTATCTCTCTCTTGGGTATGAATCTAAATATGTGGTGAAGGATACAATGCAAAAATAAATCAGCTATCGATCGATATCAATATGATTCAATACAGTTCGATTAGTCTCTAACTGGATATGATTTAGATCAATGTAACACATACTGGTGCGTCTTGCTTTTGAAGGAAAAGTTTGCAAAATGCACTACACTGCATCTATTTGGTACAGCAAAAAAACACCTGAAGCTAGGTAGGCAATGTTGATTATAAGATGATGAAAGAATACTGTAATATGTAGCAACAGACATACAATTGGAGTATACATTTGTTATGTCTTATCAGAGTTTGGCTGATTTCCTTCTAAATTTCAGCTGGATTGGGGGTTTTGAATAGATGCAGCTGTGCCATTGGTACTTGAACCAGATTTCCTTTTCAAATCAGTTTTCTTGATAAAGCCCCCAAAAAATATGCACTTTTCAAACAAATAATGTCAACTAACTCAGTGAAAAAATATCAAGTGTGCTCCTTTATTAACTGGCATGTTCAGGTTACTCTACTACGCAAGACGAAATCACCTAAAAGCCAATAAGAAATTCATGTAGCATGAATCATTCCCATAATTACCTATTGCAATTTGTGAATTGGAAACACTCTTTATTAAAAAAAAAAAATACAAAAACCTTTATATTACCTTTCACAGACAGACTGCCTATAGTGAGTGAGTGAGTTCTAGTTTAGTGCAGAGTTAGGTTCTATCTTGCAGGCTAAAAGATCAACTCAAATGGCATGAAAAACTAAAGCAATCGTCAAGTGATCTCCCATAAGAACACACATGATGAGTGTGACATTACTGCATATGAGACTGATCCAACCAGCAGTTTCCCCTAATTGAAAAGCATTGTGTGTTGACGTGGTTCAGCCCAGAAATCACCTCTATTGTCTGGCTTTGAAGGGGGAGGGGCTGTTAGGGACAGGAAGGCCCTTGTGCCACACTGTTCAGCCTCCTCTCCAAAAGACAATCAATTCAGGAGATTGCTTTCTATTGGATCAATGCTGGGTAAGGAACAGGGAAAACTGAATGTGGCATGAATGCAAATCTTTCCCTCCAATTTCAATGCATGTAAAAAGGACCAAGTAGAGAAATCTCATTCAAGGTTGCTTAAAATAAAGACAAACATTTTTCACCAATTACTTGCATATGTGATAACAACGAAAGTTTGAGGACATATCTGACAGATCTAGATTATATCATATTAGATAAAACTGTATTTACCCCAAGGGAAATTACTGTGCCAAGGCATGGCTCTCGCAGTGCTAGATTAAATCAACAAAACAGATCTTGAAATATCAAAAATAAAATAAAGAGGACAAGTACAAAGACAAAAAAGATAAAAAGGTGACTAATTTCAGGTAAGGTCCCATTTTGCATAGGATGTTCAAGATGACATGGAATTCATTCTTAACGTCTACATTACTTAACAGCTTTAAGAATTATTATAACAGACTAACACAGCCTTTATAAGAGAAAGAAAGTCAAATAAAACAGGCATTCCCTGCGTGCAGAACCACAACAAAATAAATCTGATATAAAAGGACACAGCTGAAAGTCCAACAGGGAGGAGAGTAGGTTTGTGAGTCACAAACTCATTAGAAATCTCCTGCCCTCGATGCCAACGGGTCACAACATGGTGAGGGCATGCCCAGGAAGCCGCCTTTCCACGTCCATCTGCTTCCAGCATATGTTCTCTCAGTGCTTCTTTGACGGTTGGTTCGAAGCGGGAGCACAAGCCTTCGCGTTCGTTCTCTGGGAGCTGGGCTTCCCGGATTTCGCCAAAACACCGGCACCTGTCGGCAACGTCGCCGATGCGTTCCGGAATGTAGCCATTGCATTTAATTATATCTCCTAGACACAATTACTTTACTGCTTCAAGAGATACTGCGGCAGCTGCTTTAAGCGGCTTACAAATTAATAGTGAAATGGTTGACCTTGAAGCTGGCTCTGCTTTTGTAGATTAGACGTTTCTGTCCAGATACTTCGACTGTTTAATCACATTGACTTGTCGTGCTCTTCTCTGTCCTCAGCGATAGATAAATTCATCGACAGATAGATTAATCAGTAGTTTTAAAATATTTCTTCTGACCCAAAATCAATTCCGGTAATCGATAAGGTACAGCTCTGAGATGTGTGACAAGTTTCACAGAGCTAGACTTGAGCATGTGACTACCTAAGAACCTACAAGATCTTTATGTGACACTTCCATTTAATTTAACAGCTTTATAAATACTTTACTGGCAAAAAATGGTCCTGGGATTAAATGTATATAAAAGTAAAAGCTGTGTTACTCGGATGTGTAAAACAGCAGCTTAATCGTATCCTTCTAAATCTTGTATTGTTCTGTTACATTCTTGGGAAATACATCTACTACTTCAATTATTGTTAAGATTATTAAACGATTAAATCTACTATTAAGGAAAATACGGTAAAAATGTGATAATGAATATTCATTCCAAAACCAGTGCATTAGGTGAAATGGTAAGTCTTGTTTATTCCAACTGTTATACAGTGAGACAAATAATTATGATAGAATGATGAGTGTGAGATAAGGATGAATGAAGGAATCGGATATACACAGGATTTTTTTTTTTTTTTTTTTTAAAGTCGGCATGAAAGCGTCCAATCACGTTTGAGTATATGTTTGCTGGGGTTCATGTCTTCATAGCCCAGCAGGTCATATGCTTGTGCCCAGAAGGTTGAAGGTTTGAAGTCAGTAGCAAGTACAGTAATCATGTTACCATTGGACCGCAAAACCCTTAACCCCAGCTGCTCCGGGAATGCTGCATGACAGCTCACCCTTTGCCCTGACCCAAAAACGGTATCCCATGTGGGCAGTAAGACGGGACACATGGCCATTTCATAGTATCGTGTACAAATGCAAATACCCAATTTCATTCTTCATTTTGTTGTTACTGCCCTTACATGATGAGACTAAGCCTCTAAAAGTACTTGAAATTCCGTCAGATTAAGACCTGAATTTGGTAGCAGATGTCTTTCATACATGACAGTGTGTGTTTGCGCTCTTGTCCTTGTTCGCATTTGCCCTCAGTGCAACTTAGCCCACAAAACTTGATATAGTGGTGATGTCTTTAGTAAGTAAGCCATACAGCGGCTGTCTGTGAACTCATCTGTCTGTGTAAGGTAATACAAAGGAACAAAGACGGGCTCTAGTGGCAGCAGACAGTGGGGAGGGGTGTACCAAGGGATGGGAGAGGTAGAATAATATCAGTAGATATATAGGGACACATGGCTGGCACAATAAAACTCAACTTAGGAGAATTACCGCCAATTTACAAATACTTTTTATTTTATCAGTACAAAGGATATGAAAACGCGGACCTAGACCTGGCAGAAAATGCATGCGCTTTTTTCTGGAACAGGGAAATCCCGTGCCTGTTAACAGAATTACCGAGCAGCCTATTTTATATTGTCTGGGACTCCAGTAGTTCTTTTTCACTGTTTACAGATGATGTCATCCCTTTAAACCTGATAAATCCTCCCTCACACAGCAAGGTGCTTCACCCGTCCAAACGTTCACTCCCCTCCGCCGCCAACTGTCTCTTGCTGGCAGCAGCAGGACACACATAATCTAGGTCTGCAGAATTATCTATAATTATCATCTGCAAGGACTTAATAATGCAGGATAATGCTCATTGTGGAGGTCTACAAACTGCGTTATATTAATTCATTATTATTCTCATTGCATATTAATGTGTTCATTCATTATGACTTTATGTAATACATTGATGGTCAAATTATTACATTTAATTTACATTTTATTATTGCAACTGCTGGTTGCAGTCACTTCTAGGTATTATGAATCTCTTGCAGAAACAGAAGATGGACATCAGGAACACTCTGCTCTTACTATAAGGCAATTTATATATTAGGGTAATAGCAAAATAACATCCGTGGGATAATTCCTTGGCAACCACTTGCAGCTCAGCCTTTTTAACAAATTCCAAGAGCTTTTAAGAGATTATGGGTGGCTCAATTTAGGTAACTCAGGATTAATTAACTGACAGCCTTAGCAAAAGTCAGCAAAAGTGACTAGACAAAAAAAATAGCTGAACCACTCAGTTGCAAGCAGTTTGCAATGACTTACTGGAACAGAACAAACCAAAAGGACTGTGCAAGAGTCATAATATTAATTCACGTCAATGACAGAAAAAAAGGAAAAATAACAAACACACATTTTCTTTTTTTTTCTAGAATAGATTCAGCAATAAATCCATCCATCCATTTTCCAAAATACTGATCCTGGGTCGCAGGGGGTCCAGAGCCTATCCTAGAAGCTACGAGCATGAGGTGGGGAACAACCCAGGATGGGGGGGGGCGGGGGGGGGCAGCCCATCACAGGACACACTCACACACCATTCACACCTATGGGCAATGAGCCTCAGCATGTCTTTGGACTGTGGGGGGAAACCAGAGTACCCAGAGGAAACCCCACGACGACACGGGAAGAACATGCAAACTCCATACACATGTAACCCAGGTGGAGACTCGAACCCGGGCCCCAGAGGTGTGAGGCAGCAGAGCCACCATGCCACCCACAGCAACAAATCACTTTTGAATAATACATTTTGTTTGTTCGTTCGTTTCGTTGTTGCTAATGCTATAAAACTGGTGATATTGTACTTACTAGCCAGCAGCTGTCTACAGCAGCATTGGCAGCAGATATGATGCTAACATATGGATGAGAGCAGTCAATGGAGAAGAGAAGCAGCTTCCATAACCACTCCCAATAAGTAGGCTAGCCTGGAACAGTGCTTGCGGACAGATGGGTCTGCTGTAAGATTCACTTCATATTTTGATTAATGTTATGCATAGTCTGTGCCAAATTTTTTAATTAATTTACATATTTATTCTGGTTATTCAAAAGTAGTTCAAACTGGTCATGTAGTTTATACAGCAAGGTGTTTTTACAATATGTCATCAGATTCAAAAGTGGATTAAAAATTCAGGTAACATAACCAGCCTAATCCCTTTAAACAAATGATAGAAGGCAGTGTTTACTATGTGTATGAGTGAAGGTCTTTATGGAAGGTCTTCCTCTTGTATGTCCATGGTAATCACACCATTGACCTACTGCAGCCCTTTACAAACGAGCAGGAGTTTGTTTAGTACACAGTTTGTTTAGTACACAGTTTGTTTAGTATTCCTCATTGTTTTTGTTCATTTTATTCTGACCTAACATAAACCTAATATATAACTTGGGACGCTTGCTTAATTTAGTAAAATTATTGCAAATGTATTGCTTTTATAACAAAAATCATAACTTTATTCATTTGTTGCAAAAAAACAAGCAGCTTTAAGTACTGTAAAACATTCATTTCAAGTTTCAAATTGAAACCAAAATTATAGTTCTAAAAGAGCTGTTCTGAGTTTAAAAGTTCACTGACAAGCAGTCTCATTTGGGTGTTTTTTTAATTAGCAACATATTTGAGAAGCAATTGCTACAATTGCAAAATGGCAACAACAGATCCGAATGAGTCAATCAAAAAAGTTGTGATAAACAAAAAGAAAATGTCTGTGTGGAAAATATGTGGAGATACGTTAAACATTGCTTGGCAATGGACTTCTTGTTACAAAGCCAATAAATCTGCAACCTGTAATTAAGCAACCCTCCCAAGAATTTCTGCGAGCACTGTATGTATTATATGTGCCCGTATACGGTTTCTTGTAAGAATCTATTCATACATTTTGAAATTTTATTAGCAATTAATTAGCTCTCTCAATAAGCTGTATTTAAACAACCTATATAGAGACATTCATAATGCATTAAGGATGTTTTGTACTGCATTATAAAAGTATCTATAGTGCATTATAGATGAGAGCTTCGTAAGGCATTCATAATGCTTAATAAACATGGCTATAATGTGTTATGCCTTTTTATAAATGTTTATAGCCACGTTTCTGACAGGCACACTGGTTACAGGCTAAATCAAAATCACTTCACTGTACCAGAGCTGTGGGATCGATGCCATTCCCTCTGTGCATGTAAAGCTACCAGGTTTTTCCATCATTTAGATGGGATTCCCCTAAATAAGACGGCAGCATATAAATTAACCGGTTACTCTAAATTGACCTGAGTGAGTGTGACTGGCATCCAGTACCGTGCCTTTTGGTTCCAGGGCCAACCTCCAGACTGATCCTGTGATAATTAGCCATGGATAATGGGTGAATGTTTTAATAGAAATATATTTTCATGACCCCCCTCCAGTCATATATTATGCAAACTGTTTATATATTCTTTTTGGTATGTGACTTTCGATGAAATTTCCAAAATGCACAATAAAACTGGTTGTACCACGTAATGTATGACACGCGAGTCACATGGTCTGAAACGCCTTCTTTTTTAATGTCACCCCATGTTATATGCCAGCTACACAGTTACCATGATTCAAACTTGTGCTTCACCTTGTTATTATTTGACTGTACCCATCCAAATAGCCTTTTACATGCAACGCCTCTCCGACATCAATAAATAATATAATCTATTCAAATGAATCCATTTAAACAGATGAATTACTGCAGCATTGATGAGGACATGCCTTGCCATCCATGGTATTCTCTTTGTAGCACGTTATGCTTTCCGGGAACTCTATACTCGCCATAACCGTGTACTAGATCAGCAAGCACAGAAGAAGGATGGCTGGCTGGCCAGTATAGATATTGAAGCCCAGCAAGGAAAATCATTGCATTGACTTTTCTACCTTTTGATTTTGTAACCTAATTGACCTGTAGTACTTGTATCTATATAATGACATCTATATTTCTATGTCTCAGTAATTCACACATATTCAGACACACGAGGCTCAGTTGATACAAATGGATATACCAGCTGAAGCAAAATCGTAGACATACCAAGATATAATGAAGACACTATATATAAGTCTAGAAGCATATAGAGTACACGGCCTAATTTTGCAGATATACCATGATTATATATTTCTACAGTAAGTTTGAAAGTGATTTTCCCAACCAAAATGTTACACAGAGATAAACAGAAATCATTATCTTCATCATCATCATTATCATCATCGTCATCAGGGTCATCAGTCATCATCATCATCATTATCATCATCGTCATCAGGGTCATCAGTCATCATTGTCATCATTATCATCATCATCATCATCATCATCATCAGCATCAGTGTCCTTAGTCATCATTGTCATCATTGTCATCATTATCATCGTCATCAGAGTCGTCAGTCATCATCATCATTGTCATCATCGTCATCAGGGTCATCAGTCATCATCATCATCATCATTATCATCATCGTCATCAGGGTCATCAGTCATCGTCATCAGGGTCATCAGTCATCATCGTCATCATTATCATCATCGTCATCAGTCATCATTGTCATCATTATCATCATCAGCATCAGTGTCCTTAGTCATCATTGTCATCATTGTCATCATTATCATCATCATGAGTCGTCAGTCATCATTAGCATCATCGGCATCATTATCATCATCATTGGCATCAGTGTCGTTAGTCATCATCATCATCATTATCATCATCATCATCACCATCATCAGTCGTCAGTCATCATCATCGTCATCATCATTATCACCGTCATCAGTCGGTCGTCAGTCATCATTGTCATCATTAGCATCATCATAATCATCACCATCATCAGAGTCATCAGTCATCATTGTCTTCATTATCATCACTGTCATCAGAGTAGTCAGTCATCATTGTCATCATTAGCATCATCGGCATCAGTGTCATCAGGCATCATCATCGTCGTCAGTCATCATTATCATCATTAGCATCGTCATCATCATCATCGTCGTTATCAGTGTCATCAGTCATAATCTTCATCAATAGCATCGTCATCATTATTGTCAGTCATAATCATCATCATTAGCATTGTCATCATTATTGTCATTGCCATCATAATCATCATAAGGGGCTCTTTATTTGAAGACTTCATTTTCATTTGGTATTAAAATACATCCTAAAACATACCAAAATATAATAATGTATTAGTGTTTAATATAATGCAGCTTTTTAGGTTTAGTTTCTGCATTAACTAAGTCCTTGTGGAATTTTACATTTTATTTAATGAGTTTTAAGGAAGAACTGCTGTCTAATTTTCAAGGAAAATTTTAAATTTAAAAGGAAATTTAAAAGATCAAATACATATTTAAAACGTGGCGATATTCGCCATTTATTAATCTGATTACGTTAAAAAAAAAAGGAAATAAAGTCCATGCCATAGTCGTATGTATGACAGTAATAACTGGACTGGAGATGAAGGGTTATTTTATGCATTTTCTTTATCAAAATGTGCATATCCAACAAAATCTAACCTAGCATTAAGCATTTACATGTTATCCAATCAGAAAAAGCTTATGTTACATAATTGCTGGGAAGCACTAAGACAAAATCCCCGCTCATATAATGACTTACTTTGCTAACTACACTAAAGCAGGGGGCTGCCTTTCACGACCTTCAATTCCTAACACGGCATTTTATGAAAATAAAGCAGGAATGCTTGTCATGGGTTGGACAGTAATTTCTGAGGCAGGAATTATAGACTAAAATCAGGGAATTAAATACCCACACTTCTCATTGCATCCACTTTATATTTCCAGCTTTTTAAGAGTGAATAAAAATAACTGGAAAAAATATTTGTTAATTGATTTGATAATGCAATTAAGAGCTACAGGGGAAACAGGAAGCAGCCAGACCATTAGGATGAAAAGTGAATATTACTTGGAGGAAGAGGCAGTAATATGTGTGATTCATATATAATTTAGCCACGTAAGGCCCTTTCCAATAAAACGCCTGCTGGTAGTTGGAGAAATTTGCTGTTCTGATTCCTTGAAGAGAATGATGCCAAGACACTATAATCGCCATGTGGATACGTGTCCCGCCCATTTTTCTCCAGAAACATACTCATCTCCTCAACGGCATGATGAGCGAGTGCAAGACAGGAATGACATATAAAGCTGTCCTGTGGGTTTTCCATTACCCCGATTCTCTCCCTCACTGTCACTGGCACTTGTCATCCTAGAAGGAGATGCACTCTCATTTCTCGACCTCAATGGCCAGAAGCTGAGCACCGTTATGCGATATTTAATGACAAAGCAGAAAATGCACAAACGCCGCTGACGAAAAAGAACACACAGTGAGGCTGTCACTTTTCTGTCGCTAATGCTAGCCACAGAATCAGGCTATTTAAATGGAAAAGACTCGTAGCGCCCAGTGAGAGCGTGTCGGATTTTTTTTTTTTTCCGCCATTTTTTTTTTCCAGTTTCGACTGAGCTGCTGTAGCTCTGAGTGGGAACCTGTACTTTTTGCGTTTTTCCTCCAGGCAACAGACATGTGGGCGCACGGTCCGGGCAGAATCTAAAGGCTGCAGAGCATCGGGATTAAAGTGCCGGATTTTCCGAAGGCTGGAAGAAGCCCAGCCACCAGCTTCCCAACACGAGTACGCCTGGTTTAAAATGGAACACATCCGTGACGTCTGTGGGCTTGTAAGCCGAATGTTGTCTGTGAATCCCGAAAAATACGTACAGAGTACGACATTCAGTTGCAAGTCCCATTCCATTCCAGCCACCTGGACCTGACACCCTATTCTGCATCATTTATAATCGTGACAGACATCTGGGCAGCGGACAGAGCTCTATATTACATCCTCTCCCCCCAGCGCCCCGTCCTCTAGCAGCCATGTTGTATCATATGAAACTCAACACTACAAAGCAACCATTGGATTAGGTTATTGTTTCAAGGTGTCCGCTGGACAATCCAAACCCCTAATCGACTCCATTGTTAAGCGAACGGATCCAGTATTCAAGACACTGTGGGGCGCAAGTTACACGCATCACAAACCATAATGCAGGTTGCGCTTGATGAGCAGTGACAACAGCCCAGCAATGGGCCAAGAAAGGCAAGCTGGCAAATTACAATCTGACCCTTCGTTTACCTTTGGCAATGCTAACTGCTGTTAGCCTGGCCAAGACAGAGAACCAAAGTGCAGAGGCAGCAAGTACAGGCACTGACACACCTATGAGCTGGACGGAAACAGAACACACACACACAGGCGTGCGCGTGCACACACACACAGGCACACAAACAGGGAAAAAAATATGACAATAAACCTGACCCAGCAGCCGAATAAAAGAGCACTGCACCTGAAAAAAGCACTGCACCTTCAGCGATTAACATTTAACCCTGCTGCAATCGAAATGGATGATCACCTTCACCACAGAGAGCATTACCTTTCATACCATTACAGGACACTCACAGCCAGGCTTGTGGTTTTAACTGACTAACCACACCGACTGAAAGTGGTTTTAGATTTGTAACTACAATTATAGGATGTGTGCGAATCCTCAAAACCTTTTCTGCATACGTAATTGAACCACTACAAGTACATGCTATTTGATGGTAACTGAATATGCATCATCCATCCATCCATCCATCCATCCATCTATCCATCCATCTTATAGTTGCTTATTCTTCTCAAAATTGTGGGCAAAACCACTCTGTATCATTCTTCGTTCAATTTTGCATTTGCATTGAAAGTTCAATGACTGTGATTAAATATTACTTTCAAGCACAACACTCACATTTTATGTTACGACTTCTATCAGCTGAGGAGTATTGGAGACGGACAGCGGAGGACAACGGGGTGGACAGCTCAGTTTTCTGAGGCATGATGGGCCGCTGTGATGCAGCTTGACAGCATGGGCACACGGAGACAAAGAGACTCACACGGAGCCATGGGCATCAAAACAGAGTGCCAGGGCGAGGACAGGGTGGCAGCATGGAGGGCACCAGGCACCAGGGGAAAGCGATAACCACTGGGTCAAGAAGGCGTACCGCTGTTTCAGAAGGAGCGGAAACGGCCCACAGCCAGGATCCTGCTGACACATAACAGTCACTTGATACCACTGCCATACTGCCCTATCACAACAGGCGCTGCTAAATCCCTAATGCAAGATTATTGAGTAAGGTCTTGTCTGCGCCACATTATTTTACGCCACGCTATCAGAAATCATCATGGAATAACGCCAGCTGATGGGCAATCACCTCTCAGTGCAGGATCATCTGTCCAATACCCTGTTCGAATTTCATTAGTAAATACCTAGATTTAGTCTGCAAAACCCAAGCCTTATGTCTGTGACATTCTAATCAAGAGATGAATGATGGCTTCTAGCCAATAATACGGAGAAGAGACTGTGGTATATGTGAGACAGTAACATCTACAGCATTATTATAGTAATGTCAGATGGCGTTTCCCACCATGACGACAGATGAATTGGCCAAAAGTGGGACAACTGGGTACCGTCAATCCTGGAGTCCGGCCCACCGGAATGGGCATGCAGTGGTTACGCGATCCCCCACCGTTTCCTGTTTGGCAGTGTCTGTCTCCTTTCAGCCTACGAACCAGTGCATTCCTAATTTACATCCATGCATCCAAATCCACCTCAATGTTTATATTCGGTTCGAAAAACAGCATTTCCGTGCATGCGTGCCTAATTCATTATTTAAGGGCGGCTGTGGCCCTGATTAGAATGATTAGTAAGGGCTTAGTAACTATAAGAAGAAATGAACACAGTCATACACATAATAAATAACAAGAGAGAGAGAAAAAAGAAGCAGTAAAGGAGGTAGAGTAACACAATGAAGGAATCATTATTCATTAAGATGAGTGTCAGTGACTATGGATTATAGCAAGACGGTAAAAGAAATTTATGAGAGAGCTATAGGGTTCTGGTAGAACCTTTCAATACCGAGCCGCAGTAGCGCTTTCAGAGAGAGACGCCTCCCTTGTTGACAACACCCTCGACGCCGACTCCTGGACACGCCACGATGAAAGCACACCCACGCAGGAGCGTGGCGACTGGGGCGGGCAAGCGTGAGCTGCAGGACGAGCCCCCTCTGACTGCGCTATGTCAGGGCTCTGTGCTTGCTTTGGAGAGACAGCATCCCTTGCATATATTTTGCAAGAAAAGGCAGACTTCTTTACTAATTCTATCAGTGCTCATTATACTTATACATGCTTTATGTGCGGAGCATATTTCATATCCAGAAATATTCATTAAAAATTTCACTTGAACAGGCATGAAAGTAATTTGTCTAAAACACACACTGAACATAAGCCATTTCTAAAACGAAACTTAAAAGGCTCCGTTGATTAAAATTGATTGCTTACTCGTTCTGTTTTTAAATAAGGGGGGGGGGGGGGGGGGGGG
>JAODLC010000040.1:8269075-8279699 GCA_026781145.1 Hippopotamyrus pictus | reverse complement strand
CTCCCCAAACGAGCTTGATGGGCCGAATGGCCTCCTCTCGTTTGTAAATTTCTTATGTTCTTATGTTCTTATATGTAGTTGACTTCAACAAAAAAGCTGCGTGTTATGAATTGATTTGTTGTGTTTGTTACTGAATTAGGCAATAAGCAAACACACAAACAAACAAACAAATAATGCTATTTGTTCCTGCCTGATTATCTAGTAGCATACAGGTATCTGGTATTTCAAGCGCATATGTGTTTCATTATAGGCAAATTGCAGGTGAGTCAAATACTGTAGATCATACACTATATGGCACAATACATACACAATAGTAACTAAGGCTTAGCCAATTTCATGCCCTTTGATTCAGAGTGAGATATTGGCAAGCTGATGTCACAATATTTTTGTCCATAAAGTGTATATGATTTGCACAGATTCATCTTATATGAGGGGCATGTGATGTACTTAAAATTCATTTATTTTTGCAATTTCTTTCCTAAATTCATTGAATTTAGGCAGTAAACAACAGGAAAGCTTTTTAATTCCATGTATTCCATATACTTGACTAGATACTGATAGAAGGACAACAATATATCACTCACCCTCCTCCAACCCCTACTCCCCCCACCCCCCAGAATCACTAGCCTCCCTACATACTCTCCCCACCTCTCTATTTTCATTACAAGCCCAACTTTGTGTGACTTGTCTCAATGCAACAAGGTTCACCAGATCTGCACCTGTGGTTGTCCTTTCATCTACCATGACTAAACGACACGTCAATTTTGGTGCAATTCATCTCAAAAAGGAATAGATCCCAGATCATCCCCGATACAATCTTTCTGGGAAGTTTGAAAAAGATCCATCAAGTCATTGGATCAGGTGTCTTCTGTAGCCGTCATTTCTTTCCTTTGCTGCCACCTAGAGCTGCTGTTTCTATTTTTGGTGCTATTCCTCTCAAAATGAAATCAGGTGTAGTTTTTCATCCATATAATGTTATTGTGAAGTGGTAATCAGATCCATCAAATATTTTTTGAGTTATGTTCAGAAGTTCAGGCGTCTTCTGCAGTCACCCTTCTCTTTGCAGCCACTAAATGGTGTTGCTTCAATTTTGATGAAGTTTGTCTCACTGCTCAAGTTTTGCTAGACTTTCACCAAGAGAATGTTTAAACAAGTTTAAACAAAAAAAACCTGCCAAACACATTTTGAATTATCCTAACTCAAATTGTCTGTGGCGACAGACTTGTTACAAAACCATATGTATTCCCCTCTTTCTAGGGAATAGGTTAGAACAGATAATTCATAGCATTTAGGGAACTGCTTAGTGCAGCGTCAGATGATATTAACAGAGAAATAACTTAGATGATCAATGCCATCAAAAACACAATTTAAATAAATTTGGGAATTAGATAATTAGTCTTATAGAGGACAGATATAGGAAACTGAAAAAAATACAAATACTCCCATAGGGAAGGATTAATCATAGCCCTAAGAGTATGATTTATTAAATGCAAGTAAATAAAATAAGTCCCCTCCCATTTTTGGAATGAGATTAAGTGTTCCTGGAATACTGCAGACAAAACATGCATTTATTCACTAAGTCTTTAATAGTTGTTGATCATCCTCATGCAGACAGTTTCTGAGAAATGTCCTTCGCGAGACATTTTTAATTGGATTTTTATTTTGAATAAGGTAATAATTTCAGTCCCAACCTGTCTACCGGATTCATTTAAATTAATATATACACGGAAATGAAATTCATGCCAGAGGAGGGTGTCAGAGGGGAGAGGCAGAAATGAGGTATGATAGAAAGGCTACGTGCTGATGCTAGAGCAGAGGGGTCCCGGGAGAATGTGAGCCCCCAGTTCAGCAAAATTGTTTAATTCTGTTAGACAGCAGTAAATGCTCCTGCTAGCCAATAGCATGGTCAGTGGTTACTCGTGGATGTTAGTGGGGCTCGTCATCAAAAGCACAGCAGCACAAGTGTGTAAGCGCTTCATTTTACAGTGTGGTATAAATACAGTGTGGTATAAAATGCACCAGTTTATACCTTGCTTTTAGCAAGCAAGCCCACTGTTTCTTTTTCAATAATGTTAACATTATTATGGGTGGGAGGGGTGGCAGCCAGTTGACCAGTGATCCGTTTGCTTTTACCATCTGGCTTTCTTTCTTTCAAGACAGTGAAAACGATTTACGGAGAGAAAAATACAGGGAAAAACTGAAGGCAGTCAAAAAGAAATAAGCACAAGGTAGCAAAAAAAATGAATATTATCCAAAAATAACCCAGCAATAATCTAGATCAGTTTACTACAATCCAGTGCCTTCCGTAACTCACAAGCTCTCCCCCCCCCCCCGACTGCATGGCCGTCTATGCCCTCACCCTAACTCACAGCCACACCCTTTGGGTTATACTATTGTTAGTGGTAATTGGTGTGACCTGGGCAGGCACTATTTTAGGCAGCCTTACGGGCAAAACGAGCATCAAAACACGGGCCACATACACATCAGTAATGGCCTCCGTCTCTCACAGTCTATATTTAGCACCAACAATGACAAAAATAAAGTCTGTAGAACTTGGTGAATATGGCAAAGGTATTTTTAAATCATAAACAGATTTAATTTACGTCCTGAAATTACTGACTCTGGTTCTCAGATGCCACCAAGACCTAAGTGGCAGGAATCAATCCTCGTACAGGTTGAAAACGTTATTAGTTATTTTGATGAACAGTCTTACAAACACGTCTGATGGCCTCGAGAGGTGGTAGGACTCACCCGGCAAAGGCCTGTCCTTGTAGCCCTTGTGACTGTGACCAGCCTGCTTCTGCTCCTTACTGCAGTCTGGTAGCTGGTGCCTACAGGCAGGTCAGGGTAAGATGATATACCACAGCCTGCTTTTTCCCTTATACTTCCATTCCATGGCATATTTATAATAATATTATTATTATTATTACTAGTTATTTATTTCATGAATATTCCTTAATATTAGGTTTTTCAGCATATTTTATTTATGTGCTTTGTAATGTTTAATTTGTTTGCACCTTTATTTGGCACTATATGTACGGCCGTCTGTGCTCTACGCACTTAAAGCTGTATTCACGACAACCGCCCCCCGGAATCAATAAAGTTTAAGGAATAAATGAAGATTGAGATAAATTTCTATTTATCGTGCATCTCTGACATCTTTAATCCTACATCCTGTTCCGGAATTTATGTTCCCATTTCCCCGAAGTACGTCTGATTTCATTCGCAGTGTGTGTCACGTTCCGGCGGGTGTACAGGTGTGTTACCTGACTGAAGTGCTGCGCAGCAGACGGCCAGTGTCCACCCACACGCACCAGCAGTAACCAGTGGCAGCGTGGCACTGGACGGGACTGTAGCGGCCGTCGGCACTGCACTCCGGTACGTGGCGCTCCTCATTGAGGCGCGGGGACGCGGCCGCCGCCAGCAGTGCCGCTCGCTCCCGCTCACACGGCCGCGGAGTCTCTGCGTACAGGCGGCGCACCGCGTGTGGAGAAAACCGACATTACGGCAAACACAGCGAGCAAAGGACATCGAGGCTTTGTCATGCACCGATCACATATTGATAAACACACATTGGCTTTTATTGAAAAATGGCTAAAGATAAATTGCTCATTGATTTTTGTAAAGCGGGGCTGATAAGCTATCAGATGAGACATCGAATGGCCAAGGTTGAAGGTGTCAGGTCACACACAAAGGACAAGGCGGCAATCAGCCCCTCCCCCATCCCTGTGCGTGTAGTGAATTTGCTTCCAAGTCATGTGACTGTTTGTCAAAACAACAACTTTGTTCAATCAATCCATCCAGAAATTTTTTCATAGCATAATTGTTCATCTGGCCCTGGGAGGGATTTCCATAAGCAAGTTTCACAGAGGCCTAAACATTATTAATTTTGTTATTTTGTAATTTTCACACACACGTTTGTATTCATATCTTTGTGAGGGTTGTTCATTTATTTCTAAACCCTAATCCCAACAATGACAACCTTAAAGTTTAAAAGTGAGAAACGCAAGATTCCATGACCACAAAGACAGTGACATGAGAGAGAGGCTGGTTGCTGAGGGAAAGATGTGCAGTATGTCCAAGCCAAGACCTTTAATATTAAAGATATAGTAAGCACTTACAGTATGCACACTAGCAGATATTATATAGTATTAATATTTATATATGGTTCTATGTGATCCAAATCATTTTCAGTATTGCTCTCGTCCAAAAATATTCCCATTTAATCGTGAAACACGGTATCTGTGTATTTATTGCATTACGCCAGCTCACCTGCAGGGGGCCTAGCGTGGCGATTCCCTTTGGGGTCGGAGTTCAACAGAATGGTCACCCAGAAGGGAGGAGCCGTTATTTCTGTGCAAAAAAAAAAAAAAAAAACGGCTCGCTTCAGTGTGTATATAAACAGAAACTGTTAGCATTAGCGGCTTGGAGACATTGTGACTCCTGTCACCTGCTGCTGGGGGGCTAGAGGAGTTCCTGAGGCTGGGGTCGGATGTCGGGCTCACTCTGCTGCCCTCTGGATGAAGATACACCATGGATGAAGATACACCATGACTCGAGTTATATATTACAAAAGACTTGCATATACCCTGCACAGCGATGGTAAGCTAATGGTCGTAATGCCATATGTATTTATATGTAAGATGTTTAAAGAAACAAATCCTTACCTTTATGCTGCACATGCATCATAAAGGTTTCAGGCACCTGACCTTTTCAACATAAAAAATACTAATGAATATATTTCACAATAATGTATTTATGTGTAACCAAAAAGGTATATAAACTGTAAACTGCATGTAATGTTTGAGAAAGCATAATATATTTCAAACATACTCTTAGACTCCTCATGCTTAAGACACACTTATTAATATGCAGGGGTGAATCTAGGAATTTTTAATGTGGGGGCATAAGAGGCTCCATAATTCATAATTTAATCATTAGCCAATCAAATGTTTTGAATCAGCGAGTGACAAGGAAGGGAGCACTGCAGGGGCCAATCAGCTTTCAGCTGGGGTCAGTGCCCCTGTGGCCTCGTCTCTTTATAAGCCACCATGGATATGGATGTTATCTTGATGGCTCACTTGTGCAGTTGGGTCTCTGGTGCAGGACGGAGGTCCCACTGACCAGCTTCCCGTCTGGAGTCGAGCACCAGCAGTATCCCGTCTGGCTGTGACACTGTACCTGAGAGGAACCCAGACATACTTTAGCTAGATCAGGGTTATTCAAATCACGGTCCTCGAGGTCCGAGCACTGCTGGTTTTCCAGCCTTCCTTTACCTGTCAGTCAAGTGTGTAGCCTCTGGCCAATCAGAATCAGTAATTATTAAACTAACTACCTGGGAGAACTGAAAACAAGGCCTGGATTTGTAATCGAGGTACAGATTTGAAGAACCCTAAGCTAGATAGTCCAACTCTGGGCACCTCCTGTTTGTGGGAGTTTTATGTACACAAAAATGTTCTGAGGGCAGAAGGAAAAATGATTGGTTCAGAGCAATAACCAATCAGACTGCAGAGGAGTTGGGTTCAAGCATCTGATTGGTTGGTCCCACCTCCTCTAGTTCCTTAGACTCACCTCTACAATCTGATTGGTTATCTCTTTGAACCAATCATTTTTCCTTCTGCCCTCAGAACATTTTTGCGTAAGTAAAACTCCGATGAGCCCTTCTCTCATTCTGCCCCTAAAAAGAACTGAGGGTCAGTACCTGAAGGTAAGTACCCTCTTCGGAGCATTCCGGAACGAAGAAGGTGGTCGTGTTGCTGCTGGTCACTGACTCCAAAGCCTTATCTCGAGCAAGCTGGCATTTAGACTTGACCTGATCTGTAGGATAGAGAAGAATCCCTGCCCAGCTCCAATGACCAGCCTTTTGATGTATATTACATGCCCCTCTCTCCTGCTTTCTTCTCTCTCACTTTGACGTACATGAAGTAAAAACAAGCTACAGTAGTGTCATTCAGCTGGCCCTGCTCTGCTTGTTCCTGCTTTCCATCCTTCCCGATGGCTCTACAATCCATCTTCGCTGTTTACTTGCAAATCTTACCTCTCCTTTCCCACATTCATTATAATTCAAATTCAAAATGATTCACTGTGATGCAATTCATCTTGCCGCAAAATGTCAGAGCTGCGCATTTTTCCTCACGTTATCCATTACGTAAGGACGACACACACACACACCTTTCGCTCTTTCAGGTTCCCTGGCAGCTGCGCAGTGGGCATGGGGTGCTTTTTTCAGCTGCAAATTGCCGCACTGGGCTCTCTGGAAGGCACACTGCGACTTGTACAGCTGGCCATTGCTGCCGCAGACGGTCCGATGGCGTCCCCTGGCACAGTTCAGCACGCAGCCGTGCGGCCACATGCTTTCCGAGATTAGTAACTGTCGGAGAAAAGCGGCATAAATAAAGCTTAGAACCATATTATTCACAGTGACCACAAACGTTAGCATTTGTGCTGGCCGTATATCAACAGAAGCTGTACATTCTAGAACTTGTCCTGGACATTTATTCTTCTGGAGGGACTCGGCATCAAGTTGAAAGATAGAACACAACAGAAAAAGTGACAACGCAAAAAGGTGCCCCCTGTAAACGCCACTTTCGGAAAGGTTAGCTAGCTAGAAGATTTTGGTGTTTGTGGAAGGTCATCCATGCTTGGTATTCAGTTCATGTAATTCTGTGAGTAAACAGGGTTTATTCAAGGCTACAGAAAATGTGAGCCGTGTTTGTGTGATTAAGTGTATATGTGTACTGGCTCTTCACACCCTCAGCAGCTACTGGACCTGGTTTGGCTTACTGCTCTGCAAATACACCAGGCTGAACGAGGGCAGCGATTGCTACTCCGAAGAAGTGAAGGGGCAACTCTGCATTCCTGAGAGCGTGTGGAATGATTAGAGCCTCCTACAAGCTGAAGGGGTGATTACATACTAATACCTGTGGTAATGATTACACTCTCCTATAAACTGAATAAGTGATTATTCACTAAGACATGAAAGAATTATTACACACTACTCTGGAAGACCTGAGGAAGCAACCAAACACATTTAAAACCTCACTAAGTGCCCCTGAGTGGGAGTTCAATCTGGAATTGGCCTATTTTTCAAATAAATAAGAATTTTTAAAAATAATTTCCCTGGTACCAAATCTTTAAATCTGCAATGCTGTGTTGACATTTAGTCTTGTTTTTGCATGAGGAGTCCTACGTATAGCCCTATCAATTACCGTTACTCGTGTCTTGTGGATGTATAAGCATCATGTGACATTTAAACCAGCATCGTAATGCACTGCCTGTTCTGTTAGCTGTTGTGGTAACACAAGGAAAATAAAATTATGTCCGTGGGTCCCTGATGCAGTTTTTCCTGTTTCCCTACAGCACGTTTGAGTAAGTCATCAAACCACCTGTGTAGAAATACAAAGCAGATACAAAGAGGAAGCATGTGACCCACATTCACGTCAAGTGATGCTAATGAGCAAGCTAAGCTAGCTGGGCGTCCTGACCACAGATAATGGAGAATCCTGATGACTTTTGTCAGAAAATTAAACGAAATGACTGCATTTCCCTACTTAAACACCCCTTACGCTTGCTGGCATGTGACATTAAAAACTCTGATGTACATTTCAGTCTAAACATGACATAAAATTTTATTTAAAAACCACATAGCAAATAAAACGTTTGAGTAAAATTTTAGTACATATTTTATATATTAGGTGTAAATTCTGTTTAAAACATATTTACTGTACTACGTTGATGCTACAAACAAGCTTTGTTCACGTCCTACTCTCAAAAAGTGAAATAAAATGCATCGCTTGTAAATCTGAAAGAAAAAATGAAGGTGTACCTCATTTGAAAAATCCATCCATTTTCAATAACAGTTTTTAGGTTAGATTAGTCTGTGACGGGTGTCACACTCATTTCCTTGCATCTACTTGGAATACAGGATAAAAAAAAAAAAACATGCAGACAGCAGAACAGGAAGAACATGCACAGCAATCTGGAAGCTGGGTGAGACACCTCGACCTCCTTCTCCACCATGCAGCCAAACACGAAACATCTCAGACTGTGCTTTTTATTCAGTAGCATTAGCAGCATATAGCTAGGGGCTACATTAATAAAACACGGAGCTTCTCAAAGCAAACTAATTAACACTTATTATAAAAAGTTGTACATGTGCCTTTGAAAAAGACGTTCCTTCACAGAGAGCTAATGGATTGTGAATTTGAGTTGAATTTGAATGAAAATAACACAGCGAGCACTATAATATCTCACTATACTTAGAGTACCACAAAATGTAAAGGGTCAGGACAATGATGTATTAGGAAGAAGGAACAATGTTAACAAAAAAGAGACTCGATCATGGAGGAAACTTCTAAAATCAACTTAAAATCAATTAAAGCTTTCAGAAGTGAGGGAGCGTGGCTCTATGTTTGCTGCTATTTTCCATAGTGCAGCTGTAAGATTTTTAGGATTTGTGCCAGGAAAATCAGCGTGTCTGCATTTTTCAGCAGTAACGTTTTGCTGACAATATATCCAGCCTTGAGGGGAAAAAAAATGCTGATTTAAACTGCTATGAATGTGACTCAATATTTATCATTCTCTATTTTTAAATACGCAGGCCAGTCCTCTTTCTGATTTTCGGGTGTTTCTGTGCTATATGTAGAATAGCTATTAAAAAGCACAAGAAGCTTCATTCCGGTTACGGTACAGAATGGAAGAATATTGCAGGGTGTTCTGGAATGCATTCTTAATGCACAAATGAGTCTCATTGTGAAGCAGATGTATCAATGTAGTTTGGCCTTTCATTTGCCAGTCAAGACTAAAAACTGTATATTCATGAATAATACATTGTAAATATTTCCTATTATGGCTTAAAACAGTTTTGTGACTTTGATTAATACTTTGTAAATAACTGTTGACAGCAAAAGCAGTTAGGGTGCTGTGCTGGTGACTGGAAGGTCGCCAGTTCGAATGCCTTTGTCTGATGTCACTGTCAGGCTCCTGAGTGAGGCCCTTAATCCACATTTGCTCCGGGGACTGTCTGACCTGCCCTTCTCAATACTATGCTGCTTTGTTACAGGTACAGAAGGGGGCCTTGCATTACGACACAGTAACGTTCCTACGACAGTGACGTACGTCGAAATACACCCTTTTTCCGATCTAATTTCACTTCCATTGTGATGTGTTTCCTCTTCACAAACAGAACACTTGCGCTTGTAACAGTCCAAAATGACGTAGGTAAGCGAGATGAGGGATGCCAACTCCCTCACTCGTATGACGCATTACCACGTATTCGTATGCTGCGCGCAACCAAACTAGTTTGCCCAAGCAGTTCGTAAGTACGATGGCATAAGCCGAAACACTCACATCTCAATTTTTAAAAGTTTTTAAGGGAGTGAACGTCGTAAACTCGAAACGTCGAATGTCGAGTCATTTTAACCCAAGGACCCCCTGTATTAGTGCAGGAAAGCTATTGTACTGCAATTGTAATGTAACTCAACTACTGTATCAGAGCGTTACGCTAACAATGCAAAGGTTGTTGGTTCAAATTCCTGGGAGTACACATAAAAATTGTAACCTTTCCTATAAGTTGCTTTGGATAAAATCATCAGATAAATTAACTAAATGTACTCCTTCCAAATGCAATACTGCTTGTCCAGTACTGGACTGGGTTTATCCTAGAGCCTAATTATTACATGTGTTGTTCAAATATATTAATTGGCATATTAAGGCAGCTGCTCAGTATATTCAGCGTCAGTGAATTCACCATTTATGCTTTTCATTTAATATGCCAGATTAGCTGTGCTTCTCTGTCTGTCGTGTGGGGTAGCCCGCAGACATTTTAAAATGCAATCACACACTTCTTAAAATAAGTCACTTAAATGGAATGCCAGACAGGGTAAGCAGGCAACTGGCATGCAGCAACTAAATAGGAAAATGAGGATTTAATATTCTGCTAAGGGAGCACATATCTGACACAACGTCCACCGTAACGCCAGTGTGATGCCCTTCTTCTGCATAATATCTGTACCATGGTCTAATCTGTCTGCTTTATTCAGTGTGTGCCTGAAACCCCTGCCGATTATTCAGCTTTTAATGAATTTCACATTCCCTAAAGATAGCGTGATTAAGTTAATTTAATTTGGACTGAACAAAGCTTAAGCTTAGTAAACAAAGCCTATTTTAGGTTTAGCTTGGCCATTTCATACTCTTATGATCTGATAATTGAAAGCATATTTAATGAACTTGTTTACTGTAATTACAACAGCCCTCCTGTAAATAAAGAGAACCATCTCCTGTATAGGCAAATATTTAGATGATTTAAAAATGTAAGGAGAACAGATATTGCACTCTTAATGTGTTCAGAGAAGTTTATCCTGTTACGTGTCTGTAATAAAAACAGAACAGTGACATGGAAGACTATTTAAATCACTGCCGAATCTCTGTGCTGCTTACTGTCAAGTCTGCTGTTCAAGACTAACTCAAATTTCTTAGAAAAAAGGTCATTTTTAGCTCATGGAGACAAGGCATTATATAAGATTTGCAAATATCTGTGCCAGACTTGCCTATTAAATTGGTCAGATAGTAAATTAAACTGTTACTCTCTGGTTCAGAATTTCATTATAGGCAAGAAGGCAAAGTG
>JAODLC010000040.1:8244310-8268929 GCA_026781145.1 Hippopotamyrus pictus | reverse complement strand
CAGCCCCCCAGGAATGAGGCTTGCTTAAGTCCCAGCAGAGGTCTTCACTTTCATATACTTAAAGAACGAAGGCTTCTTAACCTAAACTGATTTTCAGCAAAAAAATAAGAAATATAAAGCTCAGCTATAAAGGGAGCGTGAACTGTAAAATGTACGTCTTTTGGGATGAAAACATTTGCCAAGAAATACCCAGAGTAATTACTGTGCATTCCAGTAACAGCTTCATAAAATTATGCATGCAAGTACTCAGTTCTTAAAAGCATTATATGCAGCCCAAACACTATAATAAATGCAATGTTGTTGCATCTATGTCATTGTACCTGTCCTCCTATATTCTTCAGATAGATGCATGATGCTTTCTTGAGGAAAAAGTGTAATGCTATAACCTGAATTGTTAATAGGTCTATATGCTTTATACCTCACACCTGATTTTCTGACACTCCGTCACACATAAACACAAACATCCTCACTCAATATTCCGCTAATACCTCGTTCTCTGCTTTTGTTGCTTGCAACACATGTATCTGTCCTCAAGGAATTTATCTTTAATACCCATTTGTCTCCTTTCCACTCTCTGTCACGATTTAGCGAGTTTAGCAGAACTCGCAGAACATTAGCACTGATCATCTGGTACAGTTTGGTGTCAGACAATTAAAAAAAAGCCGGGATATTTAGGGGAGGGCCATTTTATTAGCTGTGCTCAGTGACTCATTGTTTCGAAGCGGCGGGGAGGCCACGCTGTGCTCAGTAGCTCGTTATGTCAGTGCCAGAAGGAATGAAAGAGTGTTCAGCAGCTCTTCGTATTATAAGGCCAGAGAGCATTGTGCGCGGTAGCTTTCTGTGGGCGCTCGCCAAAACGTGTAAGCTTTCAGTAGCTCAGTTTGTCAGCATGCCGAGCTGGTCAGTGTTTAATGCGTCTCTGTGCGCACGTACAGAACTCAGGCTGCGGTGTGTTCAGTGGTTCATTGTTGGAGTCAAGGACTGCAGTGTTTTCAGAGACCCACAGGTTAGACTTACTGATTTTATAACGACATGTGAGAATATAAATATGTTTAAAGAGAGAAGGTTGGGGTGATGAAATATGGTGTTTGGCCAGAGACTCTGCAACGCTGCTGAAAAGTACGGCATATTTGGATTGTAACATATTTCTGGCCGATTATTTTATGAACCCCCCCCAATACCGCTGGGGGCGTTGAATCCATTGCCTGTGAAACGTACTGTCGTTAATTATTGCGCTATATCACCTAACACCGAGTGCTGAAAAAACCCACCATTGCCCAAAAGCTTACAAGCCCCCCCCTAGAAAACACACACGCGTAACACAAACAGGTGCAGCCTGCCATGACAGCATCTTTGCTACCGGGATAAAATAAATATATGACAAGGTTTCACCCACAAACACACACTCGCCTGTTTTCCCAGGGGAAAGGAAAAATGTATTAAATATTTGCTTCTATTTACTCCTTGCGGTCGGGGCTGGTTGGCCGGTGTTTGCCTTTGGTTTGCAGACCTCCCTTGGGGGCCGTGTGCATGACAGCCACTCACAGATCTCTCGCTTGAGGGTGTACTTAGCGGACAGTGTACCGGGGCCATTACAATGGGAAGTGTTGTGTGTCAGTTTGCTGCATCCGACAGACTGAAGTGGCATCCAGCCACTGGATTTCAACCACGACCACGACATTCAAGTGACAGCAGTGACAGCAGCCGCGCACTTTCATCACATCATAACAATGAGTACCACGGTGCTTGAGAACAACTCTATAAAGGTTAAATGGAGCTAAAATCTCTATACTAAAAACAATGACAATAAAAACAGCCACAACCAGGTTATACAACTATAAGGGCGGATAAAAGTACATAACTTTTGCAGTTATAAAAATATGGATAGGTGAAATGCACTTTAGTCTACGCTTTGTTTAAAACTTGTGACTAGACTAAAATCGGGTGTCCATATAGCCTGCTTAATATTTATACTACTACTACAATAACAATAAAATAGATGATGGATTTCTTACCGATGACTTGTCTGCCATTAGAGGAGATGCGGAGATCACGATGAGAAGCAGCAGAAGACTGCAGATCTTGCGAGCCAGCATGCTCGAAGGTCCGCTCAGTCCGCTCTTGCTCGATGCCTATTAATTGCCTAAAGGGTCTAATTCGGGGGGGGGGGGGGGGTTGCGATCCTGGGCGGGCTGACACCGCGTGGCTGGTCGAGCTGCGCTCAGGAACGGATTAGCCACCAAATATCTGACGACAGCCTTGTTCTACAAAAGATGAACAGTAAAAGCAACCTGAAGTAGGCAAGCAGGGTGTCTTATACCAAATTCGTAACGATGCCTAAGTCCAGGGCGCGCTGCCAGTGAACAGTGTGGTCTTAAGGTCTAGAAACTGCATGACCAGTAATTATATAGTTATAGCCAACACAGTCACTGTTATAACACAAGCATTTCTCCTATTCCATTGTTTTGTTTATTTTTTCCCCCCTTTTTTTTATACCAACTTTTCCTATAGTTTAACCGCTTCTCGATGTCCGTCTTCATTCCTCTTTTTTATTTATCCTCCACGCACCGCTTTTGAGACTTGCAGTTTTATTTATCCATTAATCAGTTAAATCTTTTTCAAAATATTTTGAATTAGTTTTCCTGTTCATCGTTCAGAGGCACGGGACTAAATTTTAAACAAGCATTATAAAATTGTATTCATTCTTAAAATACTGGATATCATCACTTTTTGAAGCTTATTTACTCGTTTGTAGCGCAGATCGTGAGTGACGACGAGTAAAACATTGATCTTTGATACTCTAACACTTAAACCAGCCGGTCATTCAAAATTGCTATTTTTCTTCAGTTTATTCACAATTAAATGTATGAATGATTTAATGTAAATATTTGAACGATCCCGAGTTAACTATATTTAAATTATATGTAGGCCTACATTATACAATTAATTCAATCGTCCCAATCCACGACAAGACGGTCAGTTTTACTTTTTCTCCAGAATTTCAAATTCCTTAGAAAAGCAGTTTGAAGTGCTAAAACTGATTTACTTCTTTGCAGATTGACTTAAAATGGCTCTTTGTCTCCATCCAGTGGCCGATAAGGATCCATTACAAAATTTCAGTGTCCCGCGTAGAGGTTATTGTAACCTCATGCAGCGGCATGGAGGGGCGGGATACTACGCACCACAGGGGACCAAGCGGCGACACGAATGTCGTGGGATGGGATGCCGGTCTATTGCAGGGCACGAGGGTACACATTACGCGCAATTACGAAATGCCAGTTCACTTAACTGCAAGTCCTTGGACTCCATGAGGAAATCAGCACAACATGGAAGAATATGCAAGCTGCACTCAGAATGAGGATGGGATTCAAACCCACAACCCCTATGTAGGGTTACAGCACTAATCACCGAACCACAATGCCAGTCTAAAGGTGAGGTATCAGGTGGCCATGAGTTAGAATGAGGACACATGGTTAAATTTGCTGATCCATCAGGTAAATACTGGGGGTACTTAGAATTCTAAATCCCCCCCCCCCCCCCATTGCTGTCAGTACTTGCATATAAACACAAAACTGCACATATTGCATTGATTTATATAAAGGATCCGATATTCACGAAAGAATATTAAATGTTTATGCAAGCATACATGTGATAAGCAAATGCATGTGTCACATCTCTGCAGTTACAGTAAACTGGGTCATCTCACGAAAAGTGACCCTGTAACTCAACCACAGTACATTAGTTTCATTAATATCACTTCCCAGTGTCACACAGGTTCATTCCTGAAGTCCAAGGACTTGCAGTTAGTGTATAACTCTGTGTGTGTGTGTGTTCTGCGATGGACGGGAATCCTGCCCAGGATACACCTCAGCCTCATGCACAGTGCAGCCAGGGGGTCTGTGGCCCCTGAGTGATACGGGCAGCAGGAATATGGATGGTTTTCTGAAGAGAGCTATGAAATAGATCTTATGAAGTTCATGAGCATTCTACGGTTTCATACAATTTTATATAATTATGCACCATAAAACTGGTGACCACTCCAGGTGGCACTCAGGCCAGAAGGTAGGCATCCCATTTGGGGGGGGGGGATGGGGTGTTTGCCCATCAGCTGTGGAAAGAAATCTGCTCTAATGCAGGAACAAGAAGCAAACTCCACACATATAGTGTGGGAGGGATTTCCACCCGAAGGCCAGTGCTATTCACACTGGCACCCAGCAGAGCGCCCCCTACGGCCCAACACACCATGTTGTGAACTGCGCCAAAGTATACAGGCCTCTATATTCAATTTGTTCTGAATAACCAAGAGCATTACCCCAACACTGTATATGCTGCTGACATGCATCTATGTTGCAGTATAATGTGCAGTAAAATTTAACCATCTGTGACGACAGATAATCAAGCCATTTACCATATTTTCACAAAATCACTGCGAAACATGAAACCGCACAACCCCAATTTACTGCTAGCTGGCTTTTCATCAATTTCTTTATTTGCCTAATCACTGAACCTGGATCGTGCCTTTTTACCAGTCACGTAGTACGTATGTGTACACAAACTGGAGCTGGCTGGGTCACCCTGATGCATCTTCGATCAAAGCCATAGTTGAGGTTTTTACTCCTTACTTACTAGGTCCACCCTAGACAGGCTTCCTGGAGCATTTGCAAATAAAGGATCCCTGATTCAACCATCTTTCTTCCACAAAACCTTTAATTAAAGACTACAGGATCATGAGTTTGGTGTAGGAAAAGATTTATTAGTTTATTACTATCGAAAGTCCTTGAGAGGCAGGTTTTGTGTGGTTACTGAGCATCAGAAGTATTGGCAACGCAAATTACTCTTAATTATTATTAATAATAATAATAATAATAATAATAATAATAATAATAATGAAAAAACACGTTCACACTTTGGGATCTTACCCTCTGTTTCCACACACATAACTTCCTCAAATTAGTCCACGGAATCTGTTAAACTATGACCAGCACCCGAAATACGAACTACATGCATACGTCATACCGGCAAGGTGTGCAAATAAAGGCGAGACACTCACACATGCACACATAAAGGGGAGTGGGGAGGAAAAAAATAATGGTCAAGCAGTAATATTTGAAGGTAATTTTATGTGTGCACATGATATTCCACATTTGAGATGCTGTTGCATTTTCCAGTACAGCAGATAAGGTTTGATATTGAAGAAAAAGAAAAAAAAATCCAGACAAAAAAAAAATATTAAGCTTTTGGTCCAAGACATTTTAGTTAATGCCCAGAGCCGAACCCCCCCCCCCCGCCCCCCCAACAGCAACATACCCTCACCCAGCATCACCGTTTTACAAAATATTGTAGGAATCAATCTCTGGTATTCTGTCTGCTCGGCTGTATAAGCAGACGATTTCCTTCCCTCAGTTTTCATGAACTTAAGTGATACAGAATATAGATTATGAACTAAAAACTGATTGCATAGATTGAAAACGGTAATTTCCATAATATTAATACATAATGGAATGTATAGAAAAAGTCGTTCACACCCCTGGCCCTCGCACCTGGTGCTGGGTCCCTTTTGCCACAGAGAAATGGAGCTGAAGAAAGAGGGGATGACAAAGACGGGATCTGTAGCTACAAAAAAGTAACCCCCACCCCCCAATTTTCACAATTTATTCCGTTACATCTTAAAATAAGCCCAATGCTCGAAATAACATTGTACAGCATGTTTAAATGCACTGAAAGACTAGAAAAGGTCCAATGGTGATTCTTTGGGATGGGAATTCAAACCTATCTACAGTACTGGGGTTTTGTGAAACCTCTTTTCACAACTACATTTTCATTCCGAAGCCCTATAAGCATTTTTTTTGTATACTGGAAAATAAGTATGTACAGCACTGAACCCATTAAAGTCATATTTGCTGGAGATAGTATGAAAGTAGGTTATAGATTTCCAAGCTCCGCTTACCCAGCAAAATGGTTAAAGAGAATAAGAATATTTTTCCTGTTCAAGCTCTCTCTCCATTCTCTGTGCAATACATTATGTATACTTCAATAAATCTGATCCCTCTCTCTGGCCTCCAACCCAATCTAGATTTGGGGGTTAAAAGAAGAAGAAAAAAAAAAAACATTTTGGTGGGAATCAGAAAGAAGAGTCACCCCGCCCCCTTCCAAAGGTGGGGGGTACGGCAGGTTCTGCTCCCTGAAACCTACACATCTGAACCCAGATAGGATGTAACGCTCCGTGTAATGCAATCCCGATCGCTCCGACCCAGTAAGCCTGTATCTTCCCCGCTGTCTCTCTTGCTGACTCTCCCCCTCCCCCTCCTCGCTCTCTGTTCTCAGAGGTCACTCTCGCCATACAGGGCGGTAGAGAAGGACATGTAGTCGAGGGACCCCGGAACGGCATCGGGGCCGCTGTAGGGAGCCATGCGGGCGATGCAGTACTCCGCCTGGTCGTGGGGCAGCTCTCGCCGCAGCTCCTCTGCTGTGATGTAGTTCTGTGAGGGGGGGGGGGGCGGGACGTCGCAGAGTCAGAGGAGAGAACCCAGCGCACAAACCACGAAGGACCCTGAACGCTTAAAAGACTGAACACGGCTGACTGTTTCAAACCACATAATAATAACCAACATGAACTCAAATGATCTGGTTACAAACTGGCTTCTGTTTAGAGAGTAAAATAAATAAAAACTCAAATAATTAAAAATAAAATATTTAAATCATAACTAGATAAATCTCGGCCCTACCCCCACTGGTCAACAAAAAAAAAAACTATGTGGCAAGATTTTACGATAAATTTGATGAGAAGCATTTAAAATATGCATTTGCGCATTCAAATAGGTTTAACTATGTTACGAGGAGCACACGCTACACTGTACTCCCTTAGCCAGGTATATCATCCTTAACCTTTGAGGTGCCGCCTACCTTGTCTCCTGCCAGGATCTTGAAGGAGGCGATGACCTGGTCGGCCGTGTCCGTGTCCGTGGTCTCCCGGGACATGAAGTCGATGAAGGCCTGGAACGTGACTGCCCCACTGTTGTTGGGGTCCACGATGCCCATGATGCGTGCAAACTCAGCATCCCCCTGGGACAAGAGAGAGGTCAACCGAAGGGCCTGGAGGCCAGGAGGGGGGGGGCATATCCTCGTTGATGGTATTTACTTAAAAATGCAAGATCTCTAACTGTAAAGTCAATACAGGCAGTTTTCGACTGACAAGTAATCTGTTCTACATCCCCGTACACAAGACGAATCTTACGCATGTTGGATTGATCGTCCCAAATCGTTCAAGACGCCATACAGCGAAAAAATACACAAGCCAAAAATATACTAGTAATACACACTGAAGAACAAATTACCGAAAACAAAGTCTAAACTTACTCAAATTTACTTAAATTACTGCTTCCGTAAACTCTCAAGAGGAGCATTATGCTAATACAAAGGGTTATTGGTTCAAATCCCAGGGAGCACACAAATAGTAACCCTACCCTCTTCTGTAAGTTGCTTTGAATAAAAGCGGTAGATAAGTGATCATAAACATAAATAAGTATCGTCCTTATTTTTTGCACATGTACGTATTTACTTAAGTCGGTTTTATGCAAGTCGAAAGCTGCCTGTACTGTTGGACTTTGTAAATGAAGCAAATATTGCTATATATACTATTTTTATACTGTTGGATGGCCAAATACAATGATTATATTTTATTATACGTCACTGCGTGACGTGGGCAGCGACACGGTGACAAAGGCAGGCAGGACGGACAGGGAGAGGAGAGGCCCACAAGCGGAGCAGACAGAGGCTTGGCATACCAGGCTGTTTCCCGTGGAAATGAGCAGAGCGCGGAAATCATCGCTGTCCATCATCCCTGTGCGCTTCTGTACCCGTAAAGGGTGGGGGGGGGGGGGGGGTATGCAGGAGAAGGAAGGAAGGGGGGGCGTGGCCATTGTGTGGTGGGGAGGAGAAGATTGAAGAGAGGAAACAGAAGATAAGATAGAGGACAGGTGACAAGGGAGGAAAATATAGAAATAGGGATGACAAAAACAAAAAGTGAAGAGTAGCAAAATAAATGTGCAGATAAGGGATTGGTACAGGAGGGACAAAAAGAACGGAAGAAAGGAAAAAGCAGAAGTTAAAAGCATCCAAAACACCAAAGCGATAAAGCGGTTATAGGAGCAGGATGCAGGACAGTGCAGAGAGACGCTGTGGCCAAGAGAGGAAAACCATCTTGCGGGATCTGAAGGCCTCTCTCATACCTGCTTGTCATTATCCACGTCGTATCCCAGGCTGATCAGACAGGCCTTGAACTCCTCCGCTACCAGAGTACCACTGTGATCCTGTGATTTGGATCAGCCAATGGCGGCATAGAGCCAAGCAGTGGGGCAGGGCGGGATTTGACCAATCGCGGCACGAGTAACAGTGAGGTGATTTTGGGTCGCCGGATGGTGATGGATCCACAGCATGCGGTATGGGGTGAAAGGGGGACAGACAATGGATGTGAGATGGTATCCTGTGTAAAACTGAGCACTAGAGACAAGACTGAGAAGTATGGACTATGATGCCAACTATGATGATGACAACCAGAACTGGAGGGAACTTAAAATATACCGCAGAGGGGTCAGCTTCCTCCGAACACAAGCCCAAAAATCATTTGCTGGATTTATGGATATCAGTCTATGTTAATGGTTTCTGTCATTATTGCACTCAATGGGCATGGTAGGGGCGATGATTAGATGTGATTGGCTGAGAGGGACCATCAGGATAAACAGTGCACCCCAGTGCTTATATGCTAAAATGGATGCGCATAAACTTGATCAGCCCTGATACAACACAGCTATTCTAGCTGAGACAGTGGATCTTTAACCATGAGATCTCCACCCTCTGATCCATCTCCCCGCAAACCTCAGATTCTCACGATTCAAACCACCAGCGCAGTCAAACACAAGTCCGGCGCTCTGCCGCCGGGGCCCTGACCTTGTCGAAGTGGTTGAAGGAAGCCCGGTACTCGTGCAGCTGTTCCTGGCTGATGCCCTTGGCGTCCCGGGTGAGAATCTGGTTCTCGATCTCGTTGATGGTGCGGGCGATGGTGGTGAGAAGCTGTTCCCAGCCCACACGCAGGTGCTGCGACATAAACGTAAAAAGGTTACCTAAGAGACGGACGTCGACGGGGGCAGGATTACCGCAGGGGGCAACTCCACAAGGGTGGAAGGGAACACAAAACACATGCATAATTACAGACCCGTGTGTATATCTTTGTGGGGACTCTCCATTCATTTCTATGGGGAAACCGCTAATCCCAACATGGCGACCTTAAACCCCAACCCAGTCCTGACTTTTGGCATTTTTAGTTTTTTGATTGCATTCGCAGATCTTTGGGGGGGCCTGAAAAATGGTCCCCACAATGTCAAAATAACAGGGTCGTCTTATATTGTGGTGGGCATTTGGTCCCCACAATGTAATATAAACCTAATACACACACACACACACATACACAGAATGAGCAAGCAATGGCATCATCTGACTGTATGCCAAATGGTCTTTAAAAAATTGCAGGAATCAACTCTGACGACACGCCAGTGGCAGGTAGGACAGTACCTCCATGGTGTAGGTGGTGTATTTGTTGTCAAAGATGAGGGCCTCCTGGATTAGCTCGTGATTACTCTCCAGCTGATCGATGTTGGGCTTGTACTCGATAATACTCTGCTCATACTGCCTCAGGTGGGTGAGCTGGTCCTCCAGAGTGCCGTTCATCTCAATGGATATCCGCCCGATCTCCTGCAGACAGAGACAAGCAAGGTTTTACACAGCAGCTCTGGAAACACAATCGCATTCCAAGACATCTTAAAACCTGTCAAAGGACTCCAGACATCGTACATATACATCTTCTAAAAACTATTCACAATCAAGATCTGGGCAGAACTGGAAAATGTAGACTCTCAGAACCATTTACAAAAACATACAGGGATGACATACTCAGAGAAAAGATAATGAACTCAGCAAAGTTCGTCCATCTAATAGCATAATACACAGGTATCCGTCAACTTGTGTTCTATCGAGTAAAGTCCGATCACATTTATGTAAAAGACAGTAAGTACACTGATGGGAAGACACCTAAAAGCAGATGTAGTACAATGTTAGCAGTACAATGTTAGCAGTACAATGTTAGCAGTACAATGTTAGCAGGTGTTTCGCTTAGTGTGACAGGTGCAGAACAAGCGGCACTGCCAGCCGTATAATGATCCACTGTCCATGACTTCTAATAGAGTATTACAGAGTAATACAGACTACAGAGTAATACAGACTATAGAGTAATACAGTAATGTATACGTGATGGACAGCTATAATAAGCAGGCGTGATACAGATACAGTAACTACTGCAAAATTTCCTTAAACTTACCGTACAATTAAATATTACGCTGCAACACACCTATTGTTTGCCATCATGCGCAGCTGTTGACTGTACAGTGCGCCGCGCGCTTTATTTCCCTTGAAATTTAAGCCCTTTTTATAAAGCGCTGTGATTTTATATTTACATTATTTGCAGTAGAGTACTGTGTGTATATTACGGTACCGTACTTAATGCCTTGCTTCTCCCCAATAACTATTACGATATGCCCAAACTGACTTCTGTCCGGTGGTGCTGGTTCCAAAAATCAGACGCGAGAGTCAGATACCTGTGTTTCAAAGTGAGATATACAAACGCGGGCACCAATCACCGACCTCCATCTTGTTTTGTATCCAAGGCCCCACAATGTTGGCCTGGCTGGCGAACTGGCGGCGGAGGTGGTCGTTGGACTGCTGTCGCCCCAGCTCCTCCTGCAGCGCCTGGTCGCGCTGAGGTACCAGCTGTCGGACCTGGAGAGGGAACCGGGGCAATAGAGAGTCTTGGTAAGATAGCAGGGGAAGATACTTCTGGTATTAACCAACGGGGATCTCAGAGCTCTGACGCCCCACCCAGCCTAATCAACCCCCCCTGTACCTTATCCCACTTGCTGTCGATGCTCTCCGGAGTAATGCTGGTGTAAGGGTTGCTTCCGCTCAGCTTGATGCCGTTATACTGGGCGATGTTCTGCACCTCCTTCTGGATGGCCTGGATGGCTTCTCGCTCCTTGTTTGCTTCTGGGAGGGTGGACTTAAACTGCTCATGGGCTGTGATGAGACCCTAGAGAAGGGAAATGGCAAGGGGGAGGGCATATTTAAAGATTTAAAGGATATGAATCAATACTGACATGGATCTCTGTGCTCATATTGCTGATTCATAAAACTTATTGCTAGTTATGATTAATACAGCTGATACACTATACAGGACTACTGATCACATTTGATGCAGCGCAAAAAACTTGGATAGAACATTATAAAGTGAGTAGCTTCTCTTTTTCGCTCTCCAGTCTTGTTTCCATGGAAACCCCCTCTTACCTGGATCTCCTCAATGTTGTGCACAATGAACATGTCCTGCAGGTCCTCCATGGCGCCCTCCATCCAGTTGTTGAATGGCGCCGCCCTCTTGGCGTACTCCAGGTACAACTCGTCGATGGACTCCAACTGCTTCTCAGTCCTCTGCAAAGTGACCGTAAGGGGTGTCGAGATCCGACATGGTGACAGTGGCATTTTAAAACTGACCGAAGCAGGAAGTAGAAACTTCAGGCCTATTTAGAGCAGAGGAGGAGGCAGAGAGATTCAGAAAAGGAGGGCACTGCGTTTGGGACTCACCTCCAGCGACTCCCTGCGGCTCTGAGTCAGAGAGCCCAGGCTGTCCCACTGCTCGCAGATCTTCTGGCAGCGAGCGTTCACATTCGGGGAATCATAGTAGTCCAACTCACTTCAGAAAGAGTGGCAGAGGGACAGTAAGACACACAGTACCGTACGAAAGTCTTGGGCAGTTCTCTAAAAAGTTACAGCGCGACTAGAACAATGTTCTGGCTCCCAATATTCTCCTCGGGGCCACCTTAGCTATTCCATGCATTCATTAAATTTCACCACAAGCTCAATTAATTAACTTAAGGGAAAACACTGTTCTATACACATGCAACTTTCTCAGCCTAAAAAGTAGGCCCTCATTTCTCATGCAAACAGTGCCCCCCCCTTCTTGTTCACCCCTCCCTCCCGCCCACCATACTCCGCCACATGACCTCTTAGGCATCCCTTACTTAAGCTCCTGGGCGATGGCGGCGATCTGCTCCACGCGGTCCTGGTGGGCGGCCAGGTCGCTTTCGAAAGCCTCGTGCTTCTTCAGCAGGGCCTTGACCTCCGACAGGGAGGCGGTCTCGTAGTCCTTCTGCGTTAGCATGGATTCTTTTCCTGCAGGGAACGGGGCCAGCGGGAGTCAGAGGGAGGTAACGGGCTCGGGCCGAGAGCAAAGAAAAGGGGGAACGACGCCAGGAGCACCTGCGGTCCAGCCCTCGTGGATGGTGGCTTTCTGCCGGAACTTTTCGGCCAGGTGGTCCAGTCTCTCCAGGCGACGGATCTCATTCAAGAGCCACTCCTCGTAGCCTTTCTCCGCCCCTTCCAGGTGTTGCCATGCGCTATTGATGTCCTGCAAAAAAGGGGCAAACATCAGCAATTCACGCAGCCAGCTGCCACCGCCGGCCAATCAGGCACAGGCTTCGTTGCAAGTACAGGGGCGGAGCCAGATGCCCAAGCTGAAATCTGATTGGCCCTTGGGGTGGCCCCTCCCATCATTCATCAATTCAAAATATCTCATTGGCTAAGGATACACACACACACACCGCAGAAGCTCTCCTGCTTAGGCCTTCTCACATGTGACCAACTTCAGCTGTGACATGTGACTGACTTTGGGTTTTCGTCGATGATTACGGATAAGGCTGCACTGACACCAAAACTGGAGATAACCATTAATCGCGAAGCCTCAAAATTCATACGACATAAATCAAGAAGTAGATCTTAGCAAGTCTGAACTGGTTTTCTTGACTATTCAGATACATGTACACCAGGGCAGTAACGGTACACCTATTCATTTGTGTTCAGTTCGGTAAGCACAACGAAACGAACACATTTGACACAGACAGAACCTAAATTCACAAGCAACACGGAAAACAATGATTACTGTGGCTGTGAGTTGCTTACAGCAAATGCTGGTTAGTCAGTCAGTTATAATCGGCAGCTTGAGAACATTTTGGTTACCCAGTAAAGTACATCAGCACCGGGGAGACAGTAGTTGATAAGACCAAGGGCGCATTTCCACTGCATTGTGTTTCAGGGGAAGGCTATTTGCAGAACCACTTGACAATGAAGACGTTTGCAAGGCTAACCCCAAAGTACAGAGGTACCAAAAAAGTACCTCAGCTGGTTGGGTAGTTTAGGTACTGGTACTTGATCGATAGTCAATGGAAAAGTTCCGAAAGTGTCGTTTCAAATGTAGTGCGGTGCAAAAGTGCCCCAAACTGTCTATCGACTTTATTATGCCAAACTCGGCTACGTTGTTGTAAATGCGTCCAACGCGCTAACTCATTAGAGATGACATCCAAGTGTTTGCATGACCGGGACAAGGCAGAAACTGCCTTTGCAAGTTAGAAAAATGACGACAGCTATAGACGTTGATTTCTAGAGGTACGCAAACAAATTCGGCAGTACACAGGATTTACTTCATTATGATTGTTATCATGCAATCATTTAAAACTCTTATTTTACATATTTATTTTTACAATGTGCAAATAAGCGTCTCTTAGGTTTTGTTATTCATACACGCCGATATCAGACGCATCGCCTTTGGTTTACAGTTGTTCTCAACTGTATTTGTGTTTACAGTTTTAGAAACGATCTCAAAACAAATTCAGTTTTTCCTGCTATACTGAAATTGAACCGAACCAAAAGCCAAGGTTGGTACTGAACTGTGACCGAACACGTTTCTGCCCTATGTCCAACAGAGGAGCACAGCAGTATGACGGAGAAGATGACACAAGAGACGAGGAGGTGTCGCTCACCGAGACCATGCGGCCCTCGGAGGGCATGAAGGCGGGTCGGTTGTTCAGCCTCAGCTTGGTCTGCAGGGTGTTGAAGTTGATCTCCAGCTGACACTTCTCCTGCACCTTGGGCGGCTTGTGAACACGCCGGTAGTCACGGAAGTCCTCCAGCTTCTGCTGCATCTCGTGCATGGTCTTCTCTGGGGTGCGGTTCTCCAACCAGGGGACGGTGCGACGGATCCACTCCAGGAGCTGGGAGGGCAGGGAGGAAAAGGACGATGAAAAGGAGATGAGAAAAACGCCCAAACGACCAATCGAGAACAACTGACGGAGAGGAAAATGCTCCAAACAAACAAACCAAACATTTTAAAAGTCATACTTTAGCTGAAGAGGACAGACAATTACCACAGAAAGGACAGAACAAACGAAAAACTATCATTTTACTACTTACGTCACTGGCCAGTTTCTCATAATCCTCCATGAGATGCTCATTCTCTTGGTTGACTGCCAGCACCTTGCAGATTCGATTGGCAGCTGTCTCGGCCTGTCACAGACAGAGGCTTTAAGTACACAGCAGAGCTATTCTCGAGCTATTTAAGAGTGTGCACACACTTAAAAGTTCAAGGCACTCTGGTGTAGTTTGCATCAGTCAAAGTTTAAGTGAAAGTCCACTATGCTTGCTTGAGTACGTCAATCTATCCTGACCTGAAATACCCCCGTTGAAAAGTCAGGCTCAGCATGCAAGACTTATTTTTGAATTCAAACTTAACTGCTTTCCCGTGCAATTAGGTCACGTGGAAATCCTATGAAGTCCCATTCATGGTTAAAGAAGACAGAAAGTAACACTGGAGCAACTACACATGACCAAGCACAAGTTACATGGGTAGCGCACCAGACAGACTTACACCGCCCCCCTACACAGACAAAGCCAGTATTAACCCCCCCCCCCCCTTCAGAGGACCATCGACCCTAAAGCATACCTGAAATTATACTAATCATTCGGGCCCATTTGCCGCACACAGTAGAACGATTGAGAGCACAGACATAAACCCCTTATGAAGGCACACAGCATCACTGTACTGGATACAAGGTTGTTTACGGACGCAATTCACTGCTCACTCAATGGCAGAAGCCGATTACAGATTCTATTTAATCAATGGAGAAATTCCTATGAAGCAGCATAAACGAAAAAGGGGTCAGGGCTGGTTTATATGCACTGCGGACGCCGACTCGCCGGTGTGTGGACAAGGCCAGACCGTCTAACAAACATCTAACAAAAACTGGCATTGCAGTTGCAAGTACAGTATGTAGTTTATTGCAGCAATCTGGGAAACTTTATAATCCTGTGGTGAGGACTTTCTAAGCCAGGCTTTCTTCGAATCCGCTAGCCATGTTTGTATTCAGTCTGATCAGAGAGGGTGGGAAAGGTGTTTAAACACGATCTTTGGTGCGATCTCCTTTCTGACTCCCCCCGGCCAGCAAAGGATCAAGGTGCGATTACGTTACAGAAGGGACAATACGCCGGTTCAATTTTCGATCGGGACATGCGTGGCCCTCAAATGCGGTCTTGTCGCCTGACCTTTGAGGCGAAAACTGTGTCAGAAGAGCTGCAAGCTACGACACATCTGCAGTAGGTATAAAACAGCCTTTAAATAACCGAACCAGAGGGGAGCGGAGCAGAGCAGAGCAGGCGAAGCTAGACCAGGCCAGCTATGATGAGCTGCCAGTGAGGCAGAGTCGTGTCAAAGCCACTTAATGCGCTGTAGTCAGTCACAGCTAGAAAAAAATGGTTTGAATCCTCCCAGCAGTGGTATCAAGTGGGAAAAAAACTCACATTTGGCTGTTTTTCTGCTTTAAATTTGGTATATTAGGGTGGTAGATGGTGCTCTTAGATTAACAGAGGTGTCAAAGTTTTATTTTTCTGGATTAATAGTTGCATACTTGTTAAGCCCCAATCCCAAATGCAAAACTTTGCATAAAAATTGAACTCATTCCAAAAAAATAGAGAGACTAATGTGGATAGGTCAAATTAAGAGGTCACGATGACCAGGCAGAAAGTGTCACATTCCAAATTGTTAATTAATGGAATGCAAAACTTCACAAACAGCAGCACTGATACCTGCACTGGGCTCTCAGCTGTCTGGACGTGCAGGTGAATATTATTTAATGGAGCAAACACGTGTGAAAGACATGCAACACATCATAACATTAAGGGCCAGACGAGCAGAACACGTGACACGGGGCAGTGAACATGCCACAAAGCTACCCAACACGTGGACGCACGACAGGACGTGCACACACCGCTCTTTATGGATGAGTTTCAAGAGTAACTACATCAACACCGGCTACAACAAAATGCAAAATCCTTCCAAACGGTTAGTCGTGGCGATGCAAGTGACCGCTCCACACAACCGTGCCTTAAATCCGCATGCTTCTCTGGCGGACGAACCGATTTTATACCACATCGTCCAGCTCATCTGGGCTCACACTACGGTACAAACTATCCACTGTAATAAAAACAAAAGACACAGTGAAGAAATGCTTCGCGACAGCTCAATGGCAAGCAACAGAGGCGAAACGAGGTGCGGATAGAGAAGGTAGTCAGAGCGGAAAGCTGACGTGCTTTTCCACTGAGACCAGGGCCACCATCGGCACCAGGTGCAAACCGGCCGCAGGTTCAGAGGTGAAGGCCACAAGCAAGTCCTCACCTTCTGAGCGCCCGAGAAGGCGTGATAAAAGCAGGAGACATATGTCATGATGGCTTTCTCATCGGGCCGCAGCGTACCCACGATGTCTGCGGCGGCCGGGGGAGGGGAAGCAAGTGTGCGTGGGAGAGAGATAAAAAAACAAAAGAGAGAGAGAGAGAGAGAGAAAGCAGTGAAGCCAAGCTGCCCCCAGCAGAGAGGACCCCCCTCCCCCACCACGCCGCATGGGGGTGGAGGGGGGATATGGGAAGAGGGAGATGCCGTCGCCCGGCCAAGAGGCCGTTTGCAGTAAGGGAAGGAAATCCGCTGCAGGATGGTGACTGTCAGTTAGAGAGCGCCCCCTTCAGGGAGGGAGGGGGCAAAGAATACTCTGTGAACCAGGTCACGGTCCCCTCCCTTCCCACAGGACACCCACAGGACACTCCTGGGCACTAACAGTCCCTGAAAGACTGGTGGCCACGTTTAAGAATCTGCTTTTTGCATAGTAGCTTAAAGACAGATGGCATATTTATTTTCAAATACAGGAAGCCCACACACTGGGCCAACACCGTACTGGATCTTTTTCAGGCCTGTAGCAGAATACGTTCAACATGTGGCCCTGTACAGACGCTACAGTGATGCACGCAAGAATCTTACATTGAGGTTTTTTTCCCCTCCTATTTGGCAGATTGTTCCCAGCAGTCTAAACCCTGCGGTGCACTTTTCATCAGTAACACTGTAACACTGCAATGGACGCCAGCCCGAGTTCCTGTATCTAGGCTACCGTTACCGGTAGAAACAGGGTTCGGAGCCACTAGCTCCCCAGCCTCTCGAGCTCGCAAACATCTTAATGAATGAAGCTCTAATCAAGTCTGACCCGTTTCGCTCATCTGCGTCATCAGACATCAGTCAAGACCCTCTCCAACTCCACACAGAAACATAACTGCTTCTAGAAGATTCACTTCGCAAGTCTGCTCCTGATTCTTCATCAGCCCTTCAAGGAAAATGGACTTTACTCCTATAGCCAACTGCGCTCCTTCTTGCTGAATATTTTAACACTTAAATACAGGCTATCCCCGGTATACGAAAACCCCTCTTATGAATAGAATGCCCATAAAATCCTATTAAGAAAATCAGGTGAATCACAATGTTTTGTAATAACGACCACGTCGGCTACTTTGTAACGTGAAAATATAGCGCAGGTTTAGACGTAGAGTACAGTCCCGCGTTTAGTTACGTTTATTACTACTGTATAATTATTGCATTATTAGTCTTATTATACACCGTATTATTTTCCGGCTTACCTACAGATTCGACTTAAAGACAGATTTAGGGAATGGATCTTGTTCGTGACCTGGGGACTGCCTGTACTTAAACTAATAACAGTACAAAGGCATTAATTCTTAATTCTCTACACATTCTTTGTTACTGCTGGGAAAAAGTGCATCATATTCAAAGGCCACGACTAAAACCACCACCTGACACCCGAGACGTGGGTTTAAAGCCTTAGCAGTCATGGCTGATGCCACCAGCTGGTTTACTTCATCTGAGCTAAGAGCGAGAGGATCATTTTAACGAGAGGAGATGGACTTTAATGCAGTGCTTGGGTTGGGCGGGGGTCCTGGGAGGAGAGGGGGGCCCGTGACAATTCTGCCAGCCTGTCCCAATGCTTGGCGGAGGAAGCCATGCTAGAGGGGAGCGCAGGAGTGTAAATGTGGGGGAGGGGGGGTTGATGGGGGTGGGGGGGTACCTTCTGAGCTCCAGAGAAGGCATGGTAGAAACTGGACACATAGGTCATTATGGCTTTCTCATCCGGGCGGGCAGTGTTGACAATGTCTGCAGGAAAACCACAGTTACACATATACGCACACGCTCTCTCGACGGGAGACAGACAGCTGCATTCGGACACAGATATAGAAACTAGAACAGATAGGCTTGTGTTATGAATTTACATGTGCGGGAAATAAAACTCAAAAATTAAGTCACCTTAGAGGACGTGTCATATGTACATTCTACTTATCAAGTTATATGATTATTCATTTGCCACAGACAAGCAAATGAAATCTAACAAGTAACTATTTCTACAAAATCTAAGAAAAGCATTAGCATTAATATGCTAAGATTAAGAGAGCAATTTTACATTGTGTTCAAGTTATTACTGTCTCCTAAAGTTGTGCTATTCTGATTGGATTACTTTACAAATTGTCTGTGTGAGGCGTGTAAATGAAAGCGGGAGTAAGATGGAGATACGACATTCCCAGACGATGAACGCTCCACTCCACCCTGCACTGGAGTACAGAGAGATGCAGAGATACTGGACCATGAAGAGAAACCAGAGCAGTGTTTTCCAAGATGGTCCCCGGGGACCTACAGACGGACCACATTTTTGCTCCCTCCCAGCTCCCGGTAGCAAAAACATGGACTGTCTGAGGGTCCCCGAGGACCGGGTTTGGAACCACTGAACCAGAGACATTCAGACCACTTACACAAGCACACAAGCAGGCACACGCAAGCACAAATACGCGACGGTTGGTGCAAAAGGGTCCTTGAGAAGAATCTGGAATACACATGTACGAGCACAATAACATCATTTAAATACAGAAGTGGGATCGCTGGCTTGCATTGCTGCGTCAGACACACGGCGATCATGAAAGATCCGAGAGACAATATACGACACAGAAGGGCATGTGCGGCAAGGAGGACCTTTACCTTCTGCGTCCAGCATCTTGGGGATGTCCAGGTACTTCTCAGCCACTTCAAAAGCGTTGTTTAGATTCGTCACTGGATCATCCTGAGGAGGAGGATCAAACACACGCTCTGCTCTGACCAACAACTCAGCAGACAAGACTCACTTGTTGTTCAATCAAAAGGACAAACTTGATATTTTCCACATTATGTGCAGCACGAAAAGAAACAGCCATGTACAAACCTTCCTCAGCTTCTCATAGTCTATCAAGTCGGGTCGGTGTCTGTGGATCAGGGCATTAAAGGCCAGGCCATCCTTCCAGCTGTCAACCAGGGTGGGAAGGAGAGGTCAGAGGTCACGCAAAAGTGCCACACAAAGAGCCGATTTACTTAAATGAGCAGAATCAGCTCTGTTGACACACAGTTTACTGCTACCTTTGAAAAAGAGCTACTTTGTTGAAGAAGCAGATCCCATAATTAAGAGTAAGCAAATGGCCTAGACTACCTTAAGGTCCATAGCAAAGTTTGTCTAAAACTATACATCCATAGTGTAAAGTTGTATGAAGCACAATGAACAATGCAGAGAGACCCCTAAGGGTTACGTTGACCTTCAGGCACCGTTCGCCAGGAGTATGTAACTTCCTCGACACCAAAACCACACCTGATGTGGAAGTTCTGCACGTTGACGTTCTTGTAGGGTGCGGTTTTCCTCTGGCACCACAGCAAGAGGCCCTCCTTCGCAGAAGTCTCTGGAGAAAGCAGGAAGAGGCAGCAGTTGACTCTTTCCGTTTTAACTTTTCGTAAGCTTAGACGGTAAGATGTAATTCTAGGGGGGAAAAAAAAAAACAAATCTGCATCTCCTTGCATGGCATGCTGGGAACTCACCCTCCACGGAGATGTCCTGGATTGCGAAGCGCAGGATGATGGTCCAGATCATTCCCAGGGTCATCTTGACATTGCCGTCCACAATTTCTGGAGGGGAAAAAAAGGCCGACACTTAGAGAGAGAATACTAGGAAAAGTGCACAACCCAAACCAGACACATAGCGCTTAAATGCTTGGTTCTTGCGTCTCTGTATTGCGCGGCGATGTGATGGCTGCATTTGACTTGTGAAGGGCCTCACGCCCGAGGCCATGACCTATCCTGTGCTCGAGATCCCCTGTCACCCTGCGACTGCTACGCCACTAAGGTCACCGACCCTGAAACTGGGTTTGCCGGCCTGACAAAGCAAATCTGGCGATTGCTCTGCGTCCAGCAGCAAGCGTGAGAAGTGGTGAGAACAGAAGCTTTTCACTGGGGCTGAGCTCATCCCCCAGAAGCCCCTGCTCAGATCCCCCCACCCCCCACTATAGACACAGTTCAACCCAGATGCCTGGTATTACAATTACAAAACCACAGCCAGAAAATAAACATTATTAACAATTGCTCCCTCACATCCATGTTATTTCCATTAGTTAACCTTTCCCCAGTGTAGGGTAGGGGGGAATGAGATTGGAGGTGGTTCATGCAGAAGGAGTTGGGTAATTTCTCACAATAGCCCTGAAAATGTCAGCCTGTCTGATTGGCCGACACAGGCTGCCCCCCCCATTTGACTTTCAGAAGCCTTGTGTCACATGACGAGTAATTGACGAGGCATAATGTAAATTTTGCCGCTACAATGCATGACTTGTGTGCCTATGCACATGGACCAAGCATGGTGCAGTACTTCATAGAAAGGGCAACTTAAAATAGAGGAGTGTGCATACAAACACGCGTGTGCGTGACAGAAGGCCTGCCTGGCGCGAAACCTCACCCTCAGCGCCGATGGACACCAGCTTCACTCCTTTGCTGGCGATGAAGTCCAGGGCTTTGTTGACGTTGTTGATCTTGTGGACCCTCATCTTGCCTCGCTCTGGCTTGGGTAACCGCTCACCTGGAGGTGTGACCCAAACAAACCAGCTGGAACTCATATACGGCCTGATATGACACTCCAGCTGAACTTGAGCAGATAGGAAGATTAGTCAAGGTTTACTGGACCAAAGGGAATGGGGGGTGGGGAAATTCTGCATCAGTCAGTTGTGAGTTATTCCTTTCTACGTTCACATATAAAACATCAAAACAGTATCATTCAGAGGCAGGACATCTGCCTAAAGATCAGATGCATGCTGGAAGTACAGAGGAGTATTTATTTCTATAAACAGCTGAATCCTTTTAAATGTCTCTTCTCTTTTTTGACAGGAAATGCAAGACCTTGCTGCCCATATTTGCAGGAATTATTTTTAGTTTCAAATCCGTGCCTCCATAAATCTGTGAATTAGTTCAACAACTTTAATTCATGAACAAACATTACAGTATATTGCTACATATAACTACTGTCGACGGAGTAACGCACTGGGAAACACTGTCAGGGTACAGGTAAGTTTTTGGATTTGTGGGGGGGGGGGGGGTCGTGACAATACCTGAGATGACCTCCAGGAGCAGCATGAGTTTGAGGCCATCCCTGAAGTCCTCCTCGATGTTCTCGATCTGTGTCCCTGCTTTCCTCAGGTGCGAGTTGCACCAGGCTGTGAACGTCTGTAACGAATGGACACCACTGTAAGTTTGACTGCTCCAGAGGCACAAACATTCACATGTGCATCTTCGCTCTGGCGGACGTTTCCAAGGAGTCTCTGAACTTCTCCGGCACGAAGCCCTCGGTGGCTGGAAGGAGCTGGGGAGACCCAGATGTCCTGCTGATGTTCCACAGACACGGCTGATGGAAAGGCCCATTGTAACAGCGACGCTCCATTGCTATTGACAGCTAGCCAGCTATGCTTCTAGCAATGACCGCCGAAATATTCCGGCTTCCCACTACGTCTCCTCCCTAATCTCCCCCACCCACCACAAGATATGCTCATATTCTTCGACACTGCATCCCCTAAAGCCCCCACCATCGTCCAACCTACCGATCCCCTCTTCCCCCGACACACTGCCTCTTACCCCCCCCAGCCCCAGGACTGTACATTACCTCCTGAGTCTTGGGCGCAAACATTTTGATTGCGGACAGGGCCGGGGGTCTGATGTGGCACAAAGGCTCCATTGAAAGGGGGGCATAATGAACGCTTTCACCCCAAAGACCCGAGGGAAGTGGGGCACCCACATGCTTTCACCTCCACCCCCCCCCACATCACACTCGAGTCTCACTCTGGCGCTGGCACCAGGGGCTACGCCAACACAATGCCCCCTGTTCTCTTGCACCTATTCAGCCGGCAACATGCATTCAGGCAAACTTCCCAAGAAACTCCCCTACCGTCCATCACATCCCAGCCTAGATCACCGTCTACACATCCCAAAGAGAATCTCAGAGAATTAACCCCAAGAACCAGATCGCGTCGGACATCAAACTCTACTAAACTGCTGTCCACGCATTCCAGGGCTGTGACATAATCCGACGGTGGAGGAACACTCTCCACTCACTAGGCAACACGGCCGGGTAAATGTATCAAAGCCACAATGCCACATTATTTCAGGCCCGCGTGGCCCGAGGCGAGGTGACGTCCTGCGACTCAGAGGAGAATGCCGGGACCGCTGAGGAGCGCCATCAAGAGGAGATGATTGACAGTCCACATGGCTCCAATGGCCAATGCCTCCCTGGGTGCAGAAGGAGCCCCACAGATACACAGGAAGACACCATCTCTGATAGCCTCATCACACACTAACGTGATGAGTCCGAGTCGCCTGTAAAACCAGCTCTATACCCGAGGCTAGATGACGACTCGGGTGTGGCACAACGGAGGGCTGGTTTGTACTGACAAAACGAAAGCCAGATTAACATTTCGCACCTTCATCGTTTCCTAGGTAACCTTCAGAGTGCCCAAATACGATTTTCGTACAGATATTTCCCTCCACTTTTTTCGTACTGGACATGCATTTGTGTCGCAAACTTCCTTTCTACAATGATAACGTGCTACGTAAACGGCAAAGTAGTGGAGGAGACTGAGCAGTGAGATTGTCATTCCGAGATCGACGTTACTGGTGCTCTCAAGCCCACGAGGAAATGAGGCAGCGGACCAGAGTGCGAGAGACTCACAGGGCGTGGGATCGGTCCGCATTGTCCACTGGGAGAGAGGTGAACAAACACCTATGAGCACGAGCTTGCGGCGCCCTGCTGATGTAATCTGACGTGAACGAAACCCTCGGGGATGGGCTTGGAGGGGGCGGGAGCTCCGCGCAGGGGGCGGAGCTAGGGAGGGGACTGGTTACATCAGGAGATGTGCTGGGCCTTTACAGGAACTGCAAGATCGCTCTGCATTGACATGTGACAGGAGCCTCTCCTTTGGCAGGAATGTTACAGGGAAACTGGTCACCTCTGCACCTCTTCCTACACAGGGAGGCAGACACATGGGCGTGGGTGCAAAGGTATTCTCACAGGGAACTGATATACGAACACGCAAAGCCAGATGTTGCACAACTGTACGACATTCCGCGGATGGCTGCGAAGTGGTTTGGCGCCCCAGCCCTTGCTAACGCCGGACACTCCCCAATACTCTCTCGCGGGAGATCCCACCTGCGCACGCTCGCGAGTCTCCACGCCATGACGTTCCCAAGAGGCGCCCAAATGAGGCAACGTGACGACAGTCACACGCACCGAGCACCCCGCTTCAGCAGCTAAGTGTAGGAAAGCCATCAAAGCCCCCCCCCCCCACCCACCGATTACAGACCACATGCAGATGAACAGTCTCTTCTAGCCCCAATTGGCCAATGTGAAGAACAGAGGCAAGCTTTTTTGGGGCGGGGATTGCGTGCTGAGTAAGTGTCCCCTAAGCATTACGGCTCATTTGAATCTGTGTTACAGGCCAAGCTGATATAAATATTTGTCCCCAATACAATATAGGTTTTAAGGAGCTAAGAAATTCCCATAACAGGTAATACTGGCTGTTAGAATTTTATATTAGATACCAGTAATCTTCAACAATGCATCAATTTGGTCCTAAACTTTTTGCGTGATGTAATTTTTCATTCCCAGTTGATCACCAACACCTCGTCCGTGACTGTATGATTGCAGTTCGCCGAGCCTCTTCGGGACTCTGCTGCGTCGTGACTGTATATCTAGTTCTCCCTCTATCCCCACCCTAACCCACTGGATAGTCAGGGTGAGGATGCTTTTTGTTTTTTTTTTTTTTACTCTTTTGATCTCTGTTTCTACATGAAGTTCTGCAGCCCGCCTGGTTTATCTGTCTCTCGCTTGCCAATGCCCCACTGCAAATCCCACACGTGGCTAAACGAGTATCCCCTGGTCTTTACCATATATGACTAGACAGACAGAAACACACACACACACACACACACACACACACACACACACACACACACACACACACACACACACACACACACACA
>JAODLC010000040.1:8205130-8231469 GCA_026781145.1 Hippopotamyrus pictus | reverse complement strand
TACAAACACACACACACACACAAAAACACCAAAACTTATACTGAACTGTTTTCCCGATTAAGTTCCACCTAAAATGTACATAATTTCAGCCACTGTAAAAACACACTTCAACGTTCATGTCTATGCTAATCTAATGATGAAGTTGTCCAAATTTGCAATAAGATGTCTGGCACAAACGTCCTTTTTGAAAGGTATTTCACACTCTCCAAAAAAGGCATGTTTCCAACAGCTATGCAATATTGTGTGATTTTCAATATGAAAAAATAGGGGAAGTCATTATCCGCTATCTTGTTTTTAAATATTTGCGTTGACTCACTCCATTTCACAGAGCCCGCATTCAAGGTTTCTGGGTTATTGGATACTGTATAATGTCGGATGGAAATGCTTATTCTGTATTTGAGCCATTCTGCATTGAATATTAAACAAAAAATTATACAAGCAGTTTTTAATATGCCACTGTTTATCAATTAGGAGGGGATAGTTTTCTAAACATTAGCTTCATTCATTCATTACACAAAGAATATTTTCATAATTACACATAAAAGTGGCCAGTTTAAGCAAGAATATGGGGGACTACTGAGAGAAATAGATCAAATAGATCCAGTCGAGAGCAATTAAAAGTACAGCTGAAATAAGGAAAAAAGGGTCTCGGACCCCTTTGGTTTCACTGAGCTGGCAACGTGATTTTCCGGTTAAATTCATATAAAGTTATACGGAAAGGAAAACGAACTTTTTATTAGTTACGTTCAAGTAATACATGTACGTATTTCGATTAATTGGCGCAACTAGAACATAATGCAACGAAGTGTGTTAAATTTCTCAGAAACATCACGAAGCCGGGGGAATGGAAATCGGAACCTCCAGAAATAGTCAGATAATAAACCAAAGTGCCAGTCATCCGAGTGTTGGCTCTGTGAGACCGGATCATTTGCAGGTTAACAGTTTGCATATGCATTCATCTTGGCGCTAAGATTTGCCTTGTTAATCATTTTTCTTTCTTTTTTTCTGCTTGACGGAAACTTTGACCTCGGCCGCTTTGGCGCCGCATTCCAAGGCAACCGGCCGGCATTAAAGAGGAGAAGAGTTACATTGTTTCACAAAAAGCCTGGTTAAATGCAGACGGACGGAGGAAAGGCCGAACAATAACGGGCTACCTCGCTCCTCCCCGACTTACACAAGTTGGATATAGCGCCTTTCAAACTAAGCACGCCGGAGCTGTCACGATAGTTGCTATACACCCACAAAAAAAATCTCCGATCCGTCCGCGATCACTGAGACGGCAACTGAACTGCAGAAAGTCAGGGACGTCAACAAAGTTGCAATTATCCCGGTCGGGAAAGGGAAAGACGGGGCCAAGCGCTTTTTGGCAAGGGAGCGCGGCTGTCGTGTTTCTGTCCAACCCACCGAAGCGAAGCTAAAACGTAACTAACCCCCCCCCCCCCCCGGCATTTGGGATCACACGGTGCAAGCAGAAAATGCGCTTTTGAGATTCAGATCCCTTAGATTAATTTTTTCAAATTAAACTTTGTTCGAAAAAATTCAATTAACGCCCTAACGGGAACGCATATTATTGGGAGAGACCTGCACTTCTTTCTCAGTTTATATACTACACGTCTCCTGCCGCTCGTCCGAGGCGCACAGCCCACTTGTTTACCGACCGTAGGGCACACCAGGGAATCAAATCCAAAGACGGGCCCGAAAAGCCTTTCCTTAATCCAGCCACGAATCCGAGCTCAGAGGCCCAGCAACAGTCCCCGATCTATCCCAATCCCTCTACGCCCGCCTTTCCCTCACCTTCCTCTGCTGCTTTTCCCAGGCCGGATCCAGAAGCAGGTCCCGGTCCCAGTCATTTTCCTGCTCCATGTATGTTCCGCCGGACGGATACTGCTGGTTTTGATTATTTGCTGCGTGATAATCTACCATCTCAACGAGACCCGGAGTAGAGCCCTGCTTTAACTTCAAAAACGAAAGTACGGTGCAAAATAAAAAAAAAAAGTGTATAACCGGGCTGCTGCGGTTTGTGACAATTTTTGCTTCAAAGCAACTAGGTTGAGAAATTTCCGGCGTCCGCGCTGACGGTTCCCCTGCTGAGAATGCCTCTCCGCCGGCGAGCAGGAGGGTTTGGTAGCCTGGCCACTGTGCCGCTCCCACTAACTAAATGAGTAGGCAGAACCAAACGGGTTATGAATAATGCGCTCAAGGGACAATATTCATGAGCAAGTCTTCAAATCCCGCCTAGAAAGAAATGCTTGGAAGTAAATACGACAAATGCATGTCGATCAAATAGTATTTTACAGTGTGCATGACGTTAAATATTATTTCAAACTATTTTGAAACATTATATCAATCATAATTTGGTATTTAAACCACTGCATGGTGTTTTATTCAACGTAGTAGTTCAGCGTATGTCGAACGCGTTGACGGACCTTCTATCTCTTTAAAACGCGTGGAAAGCACGTTGAGGTTTAAGATGTCTACCACCTTATATCCACGAACAACAGCTGGACAGTAAAATGGCTCGATATACAAAGAATCCAGTGTTTGACCGCTTCAGACCCGGACATTAAACACACGATCAGCGAATGCGCGAACTACCTAATCGGCGAAACAATTTTAACCACAATTTGGTACGTTGAAGGGCCGTTTATATTAAATATACATTAGGGTGTGCTAAATTATGAATAATGTACAATTTAGCCTGGCCGACACGCTTCCCCTGGTTGAGGTTGTGCGTTTTTATTAATGCTGAATTTCAGGAATCTAAAATCGGCCGCGTTGTATGCATTTTACATAACATCACTAGGGTGTTGTCCTGCTATAATTATAACTTATGTGATGATTTGAAAATGTAAACCTATACTAAGTTCTAACCTCATCCTGTATGACACAGTTCGGACACTAAATAAAAGTAGGTCATGTTCTCCGAATTGTCCGGGTCGATTACCATCAACGCCCGCCTACTGTATAAATGAAGATTATCGACTCTGTTTTTAGATATGATTCTATGTTTGACATGTATGTCCGATGAATGTTGTTGTTTTGGACCATTTTCAGTTGTTGAAAATATATAGAAATTCCACCTAGCCTAACGTGAAAACATTGTATGATTCCTGCTACCCTGGGGCGGCTCGGTGGTGCAGTGGTTAGCACTGTTGCCTCACACCTCTGGGTCCCGGGTTTGAGTCTCCGCCTGGGTCATGTGTGTGGAGTTTGCATGTTGTCGTCGTGGGCTTTCCTCCGGGTACTCCGGTTTCCCCCCCAAAGACATGCTGGGGCTAATTGGAATTACTAAATTACCCGTAGGTGTGCATGTGTGAGTGAATGGTGTGTGAGTGTGCCCTGCGATGGGCTGGCCCCCCGTCCAGGGTTGTTCCATGCCTCGTGCCCGTTGTTTCTGGGATAGGCTCCGGACCCCCCCGCGACCCAGTAAGGATACAGCGGGTTGGAAAATGGATGGATGGGTGGACGGATTCCTGCTTGGTAGACTAAAGCCAAATGAATTTGTAAAGAACAGTAAATATTTAAAACCTATAATTATCACGACGCAAAGCTGATTCCTTACATTTTTAATATCTGAATCTGTGAAGTTAGGTATTCCAAACTTCACATATCGGCCTGACTACATTCAGATCCCTTTACTCGGTTACGTGGTTCAAATTCCACCTTGTAGAAAAACAGCACAAGCAATTAAGAGCCTATTGGTTTTTGCTTCCCTGTGGATCCAGTTTTTGTACTTGTTTTCTATGATCAGAGATCTAATTAAGTTTAACAAAAAGTTTTTTTTTAATGATACACGTACATCATCTTCCAAAGCCAGAAATAGGTCTTTATTGAACATGTATAGAATGTGATAAAGTACATATTATGTTGCATATTTAATGATACAGCTGATATATGACAAATATAGAAATCTTTCGAGATTCAATGCAACTTGTTGCTATGGAGCTTAATTGGAAGATACGTATAGTCTATTTAAGAAAATTGTTACGTGATTGGTAGACTAAAGCTTACACGAAACAAAGAGTGAGAACTTTTGTTACAGCTTTTTGCTCGGAGAAACAGATCATACTACGATATACATGAATACGTATACCAAAGAATGCTAAATGGATATTAATGGAAAATCGCATCGTATTATTGTATAATCACATACGTAAATATAACTTATATATTTAAAACTGCCCTCTGAAATTAGGAATTCAATAAACAGTCAGGTGATTCTATAATGACAATGAGAAATAGTAAACAAGACTTTGAATGAATAAAATTAATTACATCCATCCATCCACCCATCCATTAATTTTCCAGCTCCTTACGCAGGTCAGGGTTGTGGAGGGTGCGGAGCCTAGAATTAATAATTCTCAAATGAATAAAATCTTTGTAATTCCAGCTCGAAATTAATAGCCCACTTAACTTGTCAGTTAAACAGATAATGTTGTTTGTAGTACCAAAACACTACAATTAAGCTTATTCGTTATATAATTTGCAATTGAAACAGTTTTCTTGGGACTGTTTTGCGAAGTTTTTCGCTGAGTCAGCATGGTGGCTGGGTAACTGGCACTGAAAGCTCACAAACAAGACATTGCATGTTCTGCTGGAGTGTCTACAGGTTTACACCCAAAGTGCCAAGACGTATGATTTAGATAAACTGGTGTTTATAAATCGGCCATATAGTGCGTGTCACCCTGTCCAGAGTGTCTTCCAAAGATCTGCTCCAGGCTCAGTGTGGCAGAGGCCCTGGATAAGCAGTACAAGAAATGTATAGGTTTCCACTTGGAGGAGAGCAAGAATATTCTATCTGTGGCTTAATATCTCAGGTCCACACACATGTATCCTGCTGAATCACACCAGAGGTGGGGGGCCAGGGGCACCTGGTGCTGTAGGACACATGAAACCAAAACATAACCCACAGGCAGCAGCCTGCGCACCCCAAGAACTTAAAGAATCACTGCATTAATAATTTCAAAATGAGCTTTCGTGTAGATTTGTACATGCATGATAATGTGATCATGGGCAAGTACTATAGTACAAAAACCCCTGACATTCTTAGAAAATTTTAGTGCCATTTAATTCCATTTACCTGATGCTTTAATCCAAAGCAGCTTACAATAAAGGGAAGGGTTACAGTTTACGTCTGCTTCCTGCGATTTGAACTCATAACCTTTGCATAGTTAAAACAATGCCCTTCTTGTTGAGCCACAGGAGCATATGAACAAAAAAAGGGCATTAGTGTAATTGAAAGTAAGTAAGTTGTTGATGCACATTTCTGTAAAATGAGATTCACACGGCTTCACTAAGCATAAGATTTGCCCATTTAGTTTCGCGACATTTAATAAGAAAGTAACTGATGAAAAGCAATAATGATACACAGAAGGACTGTCTTCTTGTTAACAGTTATGTAAACCACAGTTTGCTGTCCCCTGATGGTCCTCAGATGGTCCCCTGATGGTCAAGTGTGCAGGGGCCTGAAGAGGGAGCTCAGTTATACATCGTCAGGTAAAGCCACTGCGGGGGAAAAAATACAATACATTCTGAGAAATAAATCAATTAAGAGGCAAATAATAGTAAATAATACTATATAAATAATAGTGAATAATAATAAAATGCATTTGTTTGTTTGTTTATAGTGCACTTTCAAACGACAGGAGTGCTGGACAGGAGATAAACCATTACAAACAACACAAATGACAAAACAATGCAACAAGAAATAACTGAAAAGAAAAACAGAAACAATAAGAGACGAAAAGCAGTGACAACTGACAGACTATAAGAAATTTCATCCATCCGTCCATCACCGTAACTGCTTAATCCCAACCGGGGTCGCAAGGGGGGGACCGGAGCCCATTCTGGGAACAAGGGGCGCAGGCGGGAACCAACCCTGGCAGTCGCCAACACGCCACAGGGCGTGCGCGCACACACACACACACACACACACACACACACACACAGCCAGAGACCAGAGCCCCTGGCAAAAAACCCACGAGAACACAGGGAGAGCGTGCAAACTCCACACAGAAAGGACCCAGGACCGAATACAGGACCTTCTTGCTGTGAGGCAGCAGCGCTAACCACTGTGCCCTATGAGAAATTCTGTTTTATTTATATACCATCACATTTAGATCTTTCTTCATATATGGTGAGATGCCACAAGGGTCCACAATACTGATGCTATAACAAAGTTCACTGTAGTTATTTCCGTTTACCTGTCTGTAGTTGAGAGATATGGCTCCCATTCCCATTAGATCAAAGCTGTGAAATTTTTCTGCAAAGAAAGATGGGCATAGTATGTAGGGCGATCAGAAAAACATTCGCAAACACCTTACATTTCCCTTATTTAACAAACATTTTTAATTAATGCAACGTGCAATTGAGAGAGCAGGATCAGTCAGTCCCTGAAGCAATCGGGGATTAGGGGCCTCGCTCAAGGGCCCGACGGTGACATCAGCCTGCTGGCCCCCAGAATTTGAGCCATTGACTTTCTGATCATAGGCATAGTGTCCTAACTGACTGAGTCAGACACCACCCCCATATAAACATTTAAGCACTACACAATATACACATCACTCTGTCGCCAGCTGTTCCAAATTATATTGAAGAGTGCTGGTCCGTACTCACACGATTCATATACCACATCCCCACCCCACACTTTTTGCTTACGGATCATGGTGTTTAGTTTGAGGAGCAGACTCAGGAACCCTGGGTAGCTGACTGTCATGTCAGGTTCTGTGTAGCGCAGACCAATCAGCTGGATTAGGAACTCGTCCACCTGCAGGCCTAAATTACATCACAAAAGAGCCAGGATCAGTGCCACCATTTAATGAATAACTCGGAATGATAAAAACACAGGTATTGGCTATTGTGGTTGGAGCGACAGTGTGTGGTACCTGCAGCTGTCAGAGCAGGTAGTATCTCACAGTATTCCAGTGATTGTGATTTGTTCTTGTCAAACAGCACAAAAATATCCTGAAACCAGATCAACATATCATACCAAGGGAATTATATCCAATACACGTAGCATTTTGTCGTTCAATAAACGTCGACACTGGCAGAATGTAAGAGATATGCAAGGTTGTTATGAATTTCAGTTGCGTCACGGTCACAAACTTTAGTTTACCCAAAACCAAAAAACCAGTCACTGACCACAGAAAACAACAAAACTATTTAGCCATTAAACCCACTGAGATAAATGCTTTCTTACTGTCCACTTGCTGAAAACGTCCCATAGGGACTGAAACTGTAGCCAGTCCAATTGCCCTGATCCTTTGCTCTGCCGCAGTTGTTAAGGGAAATTCTCCAGTTCTTAAAGGGATGACAATAAGCATTCTTAAAGGGATGACAATAAGCAGTTCTTGGCTCAGCAAGTCCAGTTAAACATCAAACACCTGACAGAAAACAAATCTTTCTCAGGAAGTAGGATACATCCATCAGGGCTACGAAACTCCTGCAGTGCTCCAGACATAATCCCTTCTCACTCCCTGCCAGCACTGTTAAGGTTCCAGGATGAAAATAAAATACAGATAATCATCATTAAAATTGACCACACTCGTAAGCATAAGTGAACATGATCAAATCCTTATCTCAGCCTAATCTGAGAGATACATAAAGACAGAAACACTGGTTAATATTTCTAATAGTTATATATTTGTCTTTTTTATTTAGGAACTGGACCAACTAATTCACAAGAACCTCCTGTGCTTATGACTTCTTTCAGGATCTTATACAGGTCCGCAGCACGGCACTGCTCCATCTGGGGAGAAGAGAGAACAGCACTGAGAAACAAAAATTGTATCTCAAGGGATCACTGCTACCAAGGTGATAAGCTTGATATGTGCCAAATCCTGAAGCCTCATTTATCAAACTTGTGTAAATTTCATTGTGAAAAAACGCACACATGCAAATGGGGGAAAAAAAATGCGTATGCACAAAAATGTTCAGATTTATCAAACCCGGTGTACGCACATTTCCCCTCGGAAATATCAGAACTATCCGGTAAATCTTGCACTTTCGGATTAGATTCCAAATTGCATGTCGTTGTCACAGCATGTTTGTAATGATAATAAAGTTGAATCTTAAAGTGTTTGTTGAAAGGCGACACTCGGCCGCCGCAATAAACTTGGTCAGCTCTACGGAACGCCCCGCAAAAATGCAGCCAGATCTGAAGATGGAGAGAAAGAAATGACTTGAAGCCCACAGGGCCAGAGTGACGGTGTGTATGTGCGGCAAACCCACACTTTTCTGCTTAAATCGAGATGATTATGAGGCAGGCTAAAAGAGGGCTTCCCCTCGGTGATCAATAAACTGTCATTATTATAATAGCGATGCCCTATCACGTGTGTTATGCCAGGGCAGTCGGTAGATACTGATGTGGTATGTAAAACTAAAAATGAATAAACTAAGATGACTCAGACCATCGAGCTACTATATTCACATTAACAGAATGAAATGGCCTTCAATTGACAAAAGTACCTTAATCACTACTCATCTACTGCTCTATGCTGTACTGTCATGCACCTGGTGTAAAAATAACCCTGGTGATTCATGAAGACTCGCTCCATTCTAATCTTTCTGTTTACATAGTCACTGGCAAGAACGCAATTATGCTGTTACAGATATTCTCAATTCATTGGAAGAGGTGACAAGACGTAGTATTTAAAATAGAAAATTAATTTCATCAAAACAAATACAAAGTCTTTGGCTTACACAAATAAATGGAATCCCAGTAGAATAAAATAGATTAATAAAATAAAAATAATTAAGCTACACCCCAGTTCACATTTTTAGATTTATTATTTCACGTGAGAGTTGGCACGTGTCACGTTGCGTAGAGCGGGCGAGCAGTAAGCAGGCGAGAGGAGCCGGACTGAGGGGGAAACGGGGTTTATTGAAGACGAAGGGCTGACAGGCACGGACATCAACTAACAACACCATAACAATACATTGACGGATCTCGGAAACAGGGGAAAACGCGGACTGATATACACCAGACAAATCAAAAGGAACAGGACACAGGTGATCACAATCCGGAATTCACAAGAGGTAATGAGGGGGCGTGGCACACACGAGGATCGTACGGAGCTGGGCGTGACAGCACGCACACGGACATTTTACAGGTTTACTTGCAGTTCCCTGCTTTACAACGGGTGTCACCTTTTCCCGATTTGTCCAAAATGTTGCGTTCACCACCATTTGAATTTCTGTAGATTTATGAAAAAATATAGACATGCATTATTTCCTGTCACACTGTGTTTCATAAATCTGTGATATTCCTTTAAAAGCATCTTTTTGTGCATATGCAACTTTGATAAAAGAGGTCTCTGGATTCTCTGATCCGCATATAGACCCACAGGACATGGGAGTTGGCATTTGAAACACGGCCGATTTTATTGGAGCCCTTGAGATGACATAAAAAAAAACCCACAAAACAAGTTTCACTCATTCATTCAGATCAGCTAACCTGCTAAGACATGAGAACGGAGCCATTGCCTAATAAAACTGGTTGCAGGTGTGTTGAGGGCTAGAGAGCATGACGGTGTCTGTACCGCACTGCAGTATTCTACAGGCTGACAGTGTGACACTGTCTGTGCCTTACTGTGAGATTCTATAGATGAACAACTTGGCAGTGTCTGTGATATTTGACAGACTTACATTGCAGCAATGTTTGTTGAAAATCTGCTGAACATCTGCGACAGAGGGAAGGACTGACTGCGTGGGACCGATGGTCTGCATCTGCAGAGAGCATAGTTACACACAAAGATGTCTCACTGGCAGGAGAGTATGCAGTGAATAGCAAGCCACTTGGCTTTATGCTGGTAAAGTGGTTCTGGGTGTCTCATAAAATCCTGGCAAGTGGCAAGAACCAATATGACATGTAGCCGTTTACCTGCATGGGGGCGTTAACATCCTTGCTGGGTTTCTGAGAAGGTCTGCAAAAATGGAGAAAAATATCTGGGACACCAACAAGATCTATCCAGTTATTTACAAAACAAAACTTTTTAAAGATGAGACCCTGCCCCCTTTCGATTTGCTAATTATTCATTAGTTACAAATAAATTGTTAAAATTCACTATTGATGTAACCAATAATGCAATAAATTATTGATTATGTGGGGATGACACTTGCAACTTTACCATGTGATGGCAATAATCTGATTTCTGATTCTCAAACTCTATTGACCGTTAAAATTTCACAGGATAACTTAATTATAAGATAAATGACTAAATTAACCATATTTCAACGTAAAGACTTTAAACTGTACCATTCGTAATACAGAATTTTATCTTGTCCCACATCATTTTATTTTATCATTATGAATAAAATGGTATGAGGAGTGTCAATGGGTCCATACCATGCTGCTGTGAATATTCTTTTTTCTCCCACCAGCGTTCATTTTTCACTCTTATTTAATATATCAATGATGGAAAGATACATCTGACATAATGTCGAGATAAATGGACAAATCCAAAGTTTATCTAATATCAGCAAAATAGAACAGTTTGCACTTCTATGTCCTTTTTGCATAACATGATGGTAGAACTCACTCTAAAATTGGAAATTTCACTTGGGGGGGGGGTGTGGGTACTTCTTATATTTAACCCCCATAATGTATAACTGAGTTAGGTTTTCGCTGAAGCGTCGCCTCTCACTTTGTCGTGTTGCCCTTCTCCGTCAGGACGCGGAGGATGAACTCCCCCTCCAGACCAGCCTCCCACGCTGAGGGGATAATGATGTACTGGCCGGGGGGCAGGCGGCCCCGCACCACCACCTCCCTGCGTGGGCTGTAGCTGTCCAGGCACAGTAGGGGCTTGAGCAAACTCAGGTCCAGGTGGGATAGGTACGACTGATCTGAGCGCACCTGCGCGCCACACAAACACACAGCAGCAGACCATCAACGCCTCTACATTAACGCGTGAACAGTGAGTGTGTCTGCCCGCATGCACATAGGTACACGCTTGGGCGACTGGATCACTAGTCGGCTGAGACGCATCGCCGTTTACACCTGTGTCCCTTATGGTTTCCGAGGTGTCCGGCTGACCACTTGTGTTCAGATTTCATTACCGCCCGCGTCACTTCCGCTAAAAGGTCAAATGGCCCTGCACGCAGCTATTGTGACGTCCATGTCAGAGACGCATCAGGATGGGATAGCATTTACGCTACAAAAGATACGTGTTCAAATGCGTCCCAGACCAGCGCGGCTAGCGGTTTGGGTGATCGGATAACGGTGTGTCTTGGTGGCCGTTTACGCTTACAATCCGACTGCCCAAGTGTAAACAGGGGCCATAGTGAATCTTGTCCCCAAATCTGTGTCTATAACCCAAATCGAGTTACAAAAACTGACCTTGTATATGTGCAGATTCACGGCGAGCTGCGTCTCAGTGCGTCTCTTTTTCTTTTGCATCAGAGCCACCAAGAAGGTGCAGGTCAGCTCAAGGTCTCTTGGGTCTTCATCCTCTTCTTGCAGGGTCAAGTGGAACTGTGGGTTCTGCCAAAATCTGACTACAAAATCACAGAGCCCAAACCAGAATAATCCAGGATTAGTGTATCATGTGTAGAAATTAGCCTAAAAACAAAGTTTAGGTCGCTAGCGTGCGTTTGTGTGCGCGGGCATGTTCCTGAAGCGCCATCACATTTGAGATGCATGCAACAGCATGACGAATAAGCAGTTAAGAAAAATGCATGAATGAACGGACCACAGGATGAGACGTTACTATTTTTAGAACGCAATAGACATCTGTCTGTCTCTAGGCATCTTATCACACCTTTTGCACAGACCGTTTGATCGAGCGGCAGTCAACAACGGTTGATAGCAGATTACAAAGCAACACTGGCTATCAATCAATTGTTTGTTGAACTGCCCGCTTGTCTATGCGGAAATATGAGCCACGTGAAATACCAAGAAACCACTGACTCATCAATCAGTCAGCCACCGCAAAAAATTGCCAACAGTGTGGAAATCTTTGAATGAAGATGGAAACATGCGCAGCATATGTCATGCGTGCGGAACAAAAACAAAAACATCTCAACGATTCACAATACCGAACGAAAAAAAAAAAAAAACAGTTTGTAGGAATAACATGTAATTCAAAGACAGCTTTCAATGTATCAGTCTACGACCATGGGGCACGTGGGCCTGAGGGCGATCCGGCTCGCTGGATCCTCATCGCCGAGTACCCAAGCAGCTGTGCCAGGCCAAGGGGACGCCCACGTAACACCTGTCTGTGGCTGATTGACAGTCACTTCCGGAGGGTGGGACTGGACCTCATGTTGGCCTGGCGGGGGGGCGGGGGTCGCTAACCAGAATCCTGAGATGTTTCATCATGTGCCGAGTGGGTCAATGCACTGCACCACTGCATGCTCCCCAATCTGACCTCACCTGTATCACAATATTGTGTTTTTTCAGGATATTTTATTTTATTTATATGTATGTACTGTGTTTGCACTATACTTACACTATTGTAATTTGTCTGTTTGCCACTCTATATACGTCCGTCTGTGCACTAAGCTCTCGCTGCTGTATGAGCCAAGATTTCCACCCTGGGTTTTAAAAAGTCCATCTTAATCTTAATTCTTAATCTTAAAATATAATGAACTTCACCAATAATTATTTTTTCTGTGATGGATGATTAATCAATTTAATGAAGGAGACATAACAAGAGATGCATCAAAAATGTTACATTGGGATGTTATATAAAATAAGATTAAGAATAAGACTTTATTAGTCTCCTTTGGGGGACCCCCTGGGTCTGTTGCAGCCCGAAATGACCCTGTAAGCAGCAACAAGGAAGATGTTTTGATGGATAATTTAATTCTGATTTTTCATTCTAATTTATTTTTCACAAAATATTTATTATAGTGTTGCCCTTAATAGTAAAAATATATACATTTGGAAATATCTAGAAAAGCTGCAATGCAAAAATCATATACATAGACTGACGCTGATGAAAGTGACTATTGACATCAGCTTTAAGAATCTGTAAAAACGGGCCTGTAACTGGACCCAGTTAGAAAAAGCACCAGCTAATGAGACTGGAAGAGGCAGTGTGTCCCATCCCAGTCCTCATGTGGGGAAACACTGGTGTAAGGGACTCTGATCTGCTCAGATTATGGCTTGTCATTGAGTGAGACAATGCTGACATAAATAGACATCAGTCCAAAGGGTGACAGGAAATCCTAGCAAGAAATCCTGCTTCACTACCACAAAGAGATGCTAAAGATGTATTAGTAACCATATTATTGACAACCAGCACCAAAATTGTCTTACCCCCTCCAGGAGGGCCCCCAGCGGACAAGTCGGGTACCCAGCTTCCCTGATGCAAGGTGCACTGCCAGGGTTTGACAGTATCCAGGCCGCTGAGTGTAGCCTCAGTCAGATGGCACACCTCAATCTCATCAAAATTCAGGCAGAAATCTGACAGCGTCATCCTGGCGACAGCAGGCCGGGGAATCAAAAGTAAGAAGTTCTGGGCAAGACAGAGATCAACATTCCGAAAGATGCAAGCAGCAGTAATTCACAGGAGACAGACCAGAATTCCCCATCCTCTGCTTGCGTTCTACCGATGCGCTCCTGCTCAGCTTTGCTGACTTGGTTCCACTCAGACCTGCAAAGGAAATTTAGGATTTCAGCACTGCTTCCTTCTTCCTCCATTTCAGTTTCAGTGTCATGGGAGGTCTTGGTTCACCGTGACTGAAAACATTAAGGGTAGCGAAAGTAGAGGCTGAAATGCAAAGCATAACTCACCCATTTTTGTCGCTCCAAGGTCCCTCCCATTCCGTGTTCCCCCACGGGTTATACACTCGCACTAGCTCAACCACCCCAGTGCGCGTCGTGACCTGGGAGAGCGAAGGGCGTTTATGCTCGTCAGAAACATGTACACGAGCTAAATGAATGCAGTGTAGAAATGGTGCTGGCTATTGATCGGTGGTGGAAATTTCAGGTCCAGAAAGTAAAAATCCAGACCAAGATTTTGTTTCAACCAACCAGTTGAGCATAAAGAGTCACAGTCATAGAATATTCAACTCGTTGGTTGGAACAAAATCTTGGTCTGGATTTTTACTTACTGGACGGAAATTTCCATCTTTGGTACTGATGAACAGCTGGACCAAAGTATCACCTTCTCCACTGCTGTTATGGAGTAGGCATGTCTGAACATGATTCCAAACTTGTTCTTCTGCTCCAGTGCACCCTGTTTGTACAGAAAGACGTTAAGTATGCTGATACACAGTCTATTTATCCACCAGTGTTTCTCAACCCGGTCCTCAGGGACCCCCAGACGCTCCACGTTTTTGTTTCCTCCCAGCTCCCCACACACCTGTACCAGGTATTTGGCATACTTGACTGTTTGGTTTAGGCATGCTGCAGACTGGGAGGGACCAAAGGTGTGCACTGTCTGGGGGTCCCTGGGGACTAGGCTGAGAAACACTGTGTTATCCTCCGCTCACTATGTATGCTGCAATAAAAACATTGCTTCTTGAGAAACAATGGTTGACCTATAGGGGCAGAGAAAGAGACAAAGTTTTGTTTGGCTGCAGCTAGAGGTAGTGAAGCGAAACAGACATCATTAGGCCAGTATGCCAACTCAACACATACACACACACACACCTGCGTGCTGGCACAATTAATGAGTGCTCCTCTCTTCAGCAGGCCTTCGAGAAAGTGACCACTATCGTGAGGCAGTGCCGCCACACTGAACACCTCTGTCACACCCCCGGTCATGTCCACCATGGCCTCGTGGGGGAAGCCCATGTTTAAGGCCTGGTACCCCCCCTTCAACCTGGCGAAAGGCAGAACACTGGAGCATAAACTACAAACAAGGAGGAATAAATCAAAACTTACACGATATTCATAACTATTCTTAGAACATCTGTTGATGCAGGGATCTGCATCCCAAAAAGCGAGTTCAAATATGATATATAAAATTGGACAATACAACCACAGCTCATTTAATGACCATTCACAAATACGATTAATTTTTCTACCAATCTGTACATTTATGAACAAATTTTACCGGAGAACAACGCGCACTAGAGCAAGGGAGATCCTTGAAGTAGGATGTACAAAATATAAAAAATTTGAACTTCATGAAGAAGAAAAAAAGGATGATGTCATAAGGAAGGATGATGTCATAAGTACAGCTGTGGTCACACCTAGGCTACCGTAATTAAATTTTATTTCACCTTTGGCCTGGTGACAAGTTTAGTAGCTTAGTTGTTTATACATTATCATGGACCAACACATTACATTTCACTTTGATCATGGAATGTCTCAAGCAGAAATAGCAGCATGTCTGTCAGTGTTAGACTATTATCATATTAGTGTTTGTCGCTTGAAAAAAAGAGGTTAAAACTAAATCATGGCTTTGAATTTGTTTTACAGTAAAAGGGATCATTACAATGAGATGATGTTGAGCTGTTAGATGTTGAGCTGTTAGAATTCTAACTTTTCATCCAGAATCAAAAAGACATAATTATTGACTTCTAGGTAATTAGCACTACTCACTAGACAGTTAATGGAAGTAATAGACAGGAACAATGCAATTTGTGTAAGATTGATTATTAACCTTCATTAGAGGCTTAAAATAAGGAATTTATTCGACAGCATTGTCCTGTATGCTGATACTGTGGTATGCACAGTGAAGCAGGCAATCACAGCAGTTATCGACATCACTACATCAGAAAAACAAGTCATGATCTCATCCTCTAGGGATAACAACTTTTATGTCAAGATCACAAGAAAAATAAGTCATTGATAATGGGAGGAAAAAATAAAGAGAGAGTCCTTTTTGGGCTTCTGTATTAATGTGATCGGCCTCCTTTTGTAATATCTACCCAGCCTTTTCCATTGGATGTTCTAGATATCAGCAATGTATCACATTTTAACTAGCTAAGGATGCTACCTGCCCTGGACAGAGACAGCATATTCAAGAATGAAATCTCCATATTCCCTATTTTTCCCAGTATGAGAAATTTAATAACAAGCGTGTTAAAACAATCATTAATATTATTAGTGGGGTTCAAACACAAGTTAAATGCACACTGACTTGGCATATGCCTTCTCCAGAAGCGAACTCCAAAATTCTTCTTTCACAGACGAACGCAGATAAAGAAGCTGGCCCTCGCATGTTGGCAGGAAGTCATCAATCTTTACTTCCTTCCATTCTCCATACTGCCAGAACTGCAGAAAGAAAGAGGTTAACTGGGAGCTGAATTGGTTGCCGTTAGTCTTTACAAACCAGCAATGATTCTGGGAAATTTAGATGTCATTGTGTAAAAATGTATTTAACTCCTCTGATGATTGTAACCATCTGGGGCGATTCATGCTTTAATGATCCTGAGCAATGTCGTCTGGAGCTATATGTCATAGAGTCATGCCATCTGGAAGGGCCTCCCTTGGTCAACAGGTCCACAGGGAAAAGCCAGACAAACTCCAATCCAATAAAGACCCTTGTGAACCGGTACCGAAGCAAGTAGGAGTAGCTTGCACAGAATAAAGTAACTTGACGTGTTTAAAAGGGAACCCCCTACAGACTACTGGGAGACTTCAATGGTCGTGTGGGGAATGATAACGATGCCTAAAGGAACATGACTGGGAAGAATGGCCTGCAAGGTCTAAACCCAAGAGCCGCTGGTGAGCTGGATCTGGCAGATAAAGATGAGGTTGGTGTTCACTGGGAACATCTGGCTGAAGCTTCTGTGTTAGACAAATCCAACTGACACTTCCGTAAAAAAATGAATGGATGACGTTCAAGGCCAAAATCACTGCAGCACTGACATGGTGGTAACCCTAGGACCCATCGCTGGTCACCACTGGTGACGAAAACTCTCCAGTGGAAGGAGGAGACCTTCAGGGCAAAGTTTACTAAGAGGTCACCTGAGACAGTCGAAAGATCCCAATGGCCAGAAGGGCAGCATCTAAGGCAGTCATGGTGGAACTAAATTATCAGACCAAGCTTGTTGTTTACCAATCAGTACAGGCCCCTATCCTTACCTATGATCATGACCGATGACTAAAAGATCATGGTTGTAAGTACATGCAGCCAAAATGGAGTTTCTCTGCAGGCTTGTCAGGATTAATCTCCAGAACAGAGATCATTTTTATGTTTCCAAATATTATTTGGAAATAAAAGAGGGACTTTGAAACAGGGCTGCTGCAGATCAAGGCGAGCCAACTGAAGTGGTTTGGGCAGTTTATAAGGATGCCATCTGCTTGGCTGCCAAGGCTAATTTTCTGGCCAGGATCCACTGGGCAGACGAACCCAGAGCAGACCCAGAACATGTTGGAGAGACTGTATTTCCCAGATGGCTTGGAAAGATCTTGGCCTAGGATCCCCCGAAACACGCTGGAGAGCATGGCTCCTAGTTAGTACGCAGCGTCTGATCTGATCTGCTTGGCATGCTGTCTTTACAACCCTCACCAGGAAAGAGGTGTGATGAATGAATATGATGTTAAATTTAAAGGATTATCAGCATACTGTCCATCACTGGTGGATTTAATCCAACAGGAATCAATACAGTAATTTACCAGCGATTTACAGGAAATTCTCACCAAGCATGACTTTCCAAGCGTTTCACCTAATCTCTACCTCTAGTCTTCACCCTTACGGATGAATAGGGAGATTACTCCCTGTGATAGCTGACTATTAGATCTGGCAACATCCGGTGGGATCAATGAGTGAGTCGAAGGATAAGCAAGATCCTCAAGAAGATCATCATCATCATCATCATCATCATCACGACTTCTGTAGGTGGCAACATGGATCACTGGACAGAAGGGGATTAGTTCTGATTGTCACTTAGTCTCTATTTTATATAGATCTAGCATTTTCTTTCCATGTTCCCTGGTATTTGTAAGTATTACTGTAACCACTTACAGTCCAAATATATGTCATTAAAGCAGATTGGCTTCTCTAAATTGCCCTTAGTGAGTGACTTTATGTGTGTTTATGTGCCTTGTGTGGGATGAGCCCTGCCTCTCGTCCTGTGCTTCCCAAAATAAGCACCAAGCAATGATGCAATGATGCAGTACGTCTGCCAGCTACTTTACTTACATTGGCTAGGTATTGTTAGTTTATTCCAGCCTATAGGGAATTAAACATTTCATCATTATCTACAAATATACATGCTGTCAATATTATTCAATATTATTATGTACAGATACTCTCATTCTGTTTGTTGCATATTTTACATACCATATTTATATTCTGCTGCTACATTCCTGCTGCTATGTTATATATAGATAGTCGATTCACATATATACTGTGTATCTGCCCTCCTACTGTGTCATGTGCACTGTGTGTGGTCCGTGTCCAACCCCCGTGTTTACTCTAGCATACTTAATTTGCATCTTGCCCCTGTAATTGTGTACATATGCCCCCCCCCCACCTGTGTCTTATGTTACATCATGGTCCCAGGTGAACGACATCTCATACTACCATATACTTGTGTATTGGCTGGTTTGACTTGACTTGAATAGATCTACTTTTAAAATCAAGCTTCAAAAATAGCAGCAGCACTGTGGAAAGTTCCTATTAATAAGCTCAGAACTGACTTTAATCCGTTGCAGTTTTGGGCACACTGGAGGACTGACCGACCTGGAAGACAAAGCAGCCGGTGTAGCCTTCCTGGAAGCTCTGCCTGCAGGGCACCACACGCTCCAGCAGGTGGCGGTGCAGGGAAAGAGAAGTCACTACCGACAGAAACCAGCAGTCACCTGAAGAAGAGGACGGCGATGTAATCTCCACGGCATGATTTGGAATCTTAGTCACCAGATACACTATTTTAATGCTATAGAGGGCCCCCTTATAGCCCTTTGCCTTATTTACCCACAAGAAACAGTCCACAAGCTCCAGAAAACTAGCTTAAAGTGTTAATACACCAGTAAGTTACTTGGGAATAACATTTCCAAACATTTCAGTCTTTCACCGAGGAGTCATGGAGGCCAGCGGTCATTTAATGTAAGCCTTCATTGAGTAACATAACAAAAATCAGGTCCAAACTGGTTTGCATTTATTTTATTATATTATAGATCCATCGTGGGTGCAACACAAACATTTCAGCACTAGGCCATCATCAAAGGATTGAAGGGGATTCAAGGGATTTACTCAGCATATACAAGGTATGGAGTCAGGCTCTAACCTGCAGTGAAATGCAAGGTGGTCATCCCTGCCATGATGAAAAGAGCAGAAGGCAAAGACAGAAAGGTAACGATGTAATAAAGATAAGGAACAGGGAGTTATACTGAGGGCAAACAGAGCAGAAATGAACAGAGTTCAAATAAGGTGCGAGGTGCACACATAAGGAGTGAATGTTAAATGACAGCCATCGATTGAGTATTAAGCACAAGACTGTAGCCATGGAGTCAGCATTGGGGGGAACCAAGGCCATAATTATAATATTCATTGGAGGGGACATTATGAGTACATCAATTTTTTTTGGGGGGGGGCATGTCCCTCCCAATATGCATTATGATTAAGGCCTCGATTAAGCAATCTGAGGGTGTGGCTGTAGCAGCTCCTGAGCCTCTCAGCTCTCACTGAGAGACGGCAGGAGCGCTTACCCGGCCTCAGCCAGCTAAAGAGGCAGGTGTAGCAGCTCCTGAACCTCTCAGCTCTCACTGAGAGACGGCAGGAGCGCTTACCCGACCTCAGCCAGCTAAAGAGGTAGGTATAACAGCTCCTGAGCCTCTCAGCTCTCACTGAGAGACGGCAGGAGCCCTTACCCGACCTCAGCCAGCTAAAGAGGCAGGTATAACAGCTCTTGAGCCTCTCAGCTCTCACTGAGAGACGGCAGGAGCGCTTACCCAACCTCAGCCAGCTAAAGAGGCAGGTGTAGCTGCTCCTGAGCCTCTCAGCTCTCACTGAGAGACGGCAGGAGCGCTTACCCGACCTCAGCCAGCTAAAGAGGCAGGTAAAACAGCTCCTGAGCCTCTCAACTCACACTGAGAGACAGCAGGAGCGCTTACCCTACCTCAGCCAGCTAAAGAGGCAGGTATAACAGCTCCTGAGCCTCTCAGTTCTCACTGAGAGACAGCAGGAGCGCTTACCCGACCTCAGCCAGCTAAAGAGCTGCAGATACTGTGTCCATAAGAAACTGTTCTTCCATAGTTGAAGGAACTGTGATGTATTTAAATACACCTGAAATGGAATTACCATCATATACTACACCTTTGTTAGTCACATGTCTGTTAAAATATCATATAGTTTTTGAGGATTGTTTTTTATCCAATAATATCCACCTTGATAAATGATTCAGGTAAATTATTAATTGTATCAAACCACTCGCTTCTTTTTTCCCCATTTAAGATTTCTGACTGGGGCCATTTCAGCAACTGGTCAATAAACCATTGGTGAATAAACTTTGGTCCTGTTGTTTATGTAAATGTGTTTGTCTTTTACTAACATCAACTATTTCTTTTACATGAATACCTTGAAATGGTATCAGGGCTTTTCAAATCTGGCCCTCGATTCCAGATCCAGGCCTTGTTTTCAGTTCTCCCAGGTAGTTAGTTTAAGAATGACAGATTCTGATTGGCCACAGAAGCTTCACACCTGGCTGACAGGTACAGGAAGCTGGAAAATCAGCAGTGCTCAGACCTTGAAGATTGCGATTTGAATAGCCCTGATATAAGTCAGGTCTGTCTGGTTTGATTATAAATGGACTGCTGAATAACAGGCATCTTCATACATGTTTTGGGAAAGATTTTGCTCAGTGACATCTTTGATTGGTAAAGCTTCGGGAAAGATATATAGCTGATGTCATACCTTTCAGAAAGGTACTGAACTTAAATTGTGCTTAAGTTTAAATTATGGGTGGCCAATCTTATCCACAAAGGTCCACAGTGTGTGTGGGCTTTCACTGCAACTCCCAAATTAGATTACTAATTAGAGGACTGATTGGATGAAGAGTCCTCACACCTTGGTTTGAACCGCTGGCCTAAAGGTTATCCCAAAAACCTGCATACACACTGTGGACCTTTGTGGATAAGATTGGCCACCCCTGGTTTAAATGAATAGATCAGTGTTTCCCAATCCAGTCCTCAGGGACTCATAGCGGTCCATGTTTTTGCTCCCTCCCAGCTAGTCCACATTTTTGCTACCAGCTGGGAGGGAGCAAAAATGTGGACTGTCTGCGGGTCCCCAAGTAGTAGGAAAACACCAGTATAGATGAATTACAGATCTGCAAAACCTGTGGCTCACTTACTCAAGCTTCCCTGACACACATCCATGCGCGTGGCTCCGCCCACGATGAACTGCGGTGATTGACAGATATCCTGGCAGCAGAGAGAGTTTGCTTAGACATCACAGTCACATCCATCTGCTAACTGTAAAAGTTGTGTCTGGAGAAAGGCGCAATGACATCAGCTTGCAAGCAGCATAGTTTAAACGCAACAAACTCGCAAACTTTTCGCAAGTCCGTTGCATTTGTTCTTGCAGACCTTGATTTATTTAGCTGGCCGTTGAGTCACATTATATTATGCCAGTCAGATTCATATTCATCTGCAATTTTAATATGTTGCACCAGCTTTTAAAATGACATAACCAATGAAAATTGGTTAAATATGTAGGTGTTTAGTTGTCATGGAAAGGTCCATGGCAAAGACAGTCTATTTACAAAATGCATACTTTTTATAACTGTCTATTGTTACTTTATTTCATGGCAACGACTTCTAACAGTCAACACTGTTGAGTTTAATGTTACAGGACACTGGCAGCGACATTTGGGAGGTACTTCTAGGTAAGTTTGCATATACGCAAACAATTTGTCATGTTTAATTAACTGATTACCGACCAATAGGCCTATATTAATTACTTATAGTACTTCGAGTAATAAATTGGCACGCAGGATTACATTAAATTGGAAAATGGATCAACTTGGTTTACCTTAGGTCGCTTCCACACAATGTTTGCCTGTTGCTGCATGTTCCCGTAAGGAAATGTGGTATCGACGAAAAGTCCATCGTTAGCGTAATTAGTATTAGAAAATGCCGGGACAGACGGAGCCAAAGCTGCAGAGCTTCCCAGGGGCTGGCGCAGAGGTCCGGCAGGAGAGCTACTTTTGTCCGGAGTTTTGGTTTTAGGCTTGGACATGGTGGACCTGCAATCGCTCTAGTTTGATCTCTTACCCAGGACGCGTTGGCGGTTCACTGTGCTGTTAGATTACGCGGAAGACGTGTTCTTGTGAAAGATTCAATCAGATAAATAATATTAAGGGAATGTATTTAAAATAATACACCATAGACGTTATTTAGCGCTATAAGGTACGCCCAAAACAGTTCAGTACTGATTAACAATAAAACTTCACTTCATAAACTTTTAGCTTTTATTACATTCACAGAAACCTAATACCTGTTCAAGAGGCCACGCCCATTTGAAAGAGCGCCGCACCACAGCGCACCTGAATTAAGAAGTATTACCATAATAAAGTCAGTATATATAATCGCTTATTTTATAACAGCAGGCTTGCACGCACGTTTAGGTAAGCTGTTGCCACCATATCAAAATACTATCCTTTAATATGAATAGTCTAAGTAGCTCACCCGTCCCTACAAATTCCGGGAAACATGAAAACAATAAGCGAATATTTGTGTAAAAGGCATTAGGGTAGAAGTACAAGCATATTCAGTGTCGAATGTTAGGGAAATTAAGCGAAAGAAACGTTAAACCTGTTCCCGGATTGTGAGTGTAGTTGACAAACTTTTTGCGAAATTGTTTGCAGTACATAAACAGGAAATAAACCACTTCCGCTAAAGGACCTGCAGGCTGTCCTTCAAGCTCAGATATTGTAACGTGTTTTAACGTTTGTATGGCCCACATTAGTGTAGTGCGCACATCACGGACACCCGTCTAAGGGTTTTCGGGTTATTAGTGAGAACAGAATACCGTGGGAAACTGGGATCTGAGTCCTGCCTGCATCAATACTATCCCTTATAATATGCATTATTCGACAGGGGAGTGAATCACTTTAACCGAATAGACATTTCAGCAAATATAGAAACGCGATACGTTCTGTGGGCTTCAGCTTCAGACATAGCCGTGTGATAGTGCTGAAGGACGGACACGTTGGACACTTAATAGGAGAGTTGCTAAATACTGTAAAAGTGTTACCTTAAAAAATACCTCCAAGGCCGGACTGGCATTTTTCTGGTGAGCCAACAAAACTGATCTTGGGGGACCCCAAACCCAGTCCGGCGCTCATTTAAAATCCCAGCCCAGCCCTGGATACCACAGAATCATAAAGCTTCACAGAGTTGGAACTGGTGCCATGGCCGTTGGGCATTACTAATATCCAAAGGCAGTGCACAAAGACACAAACGCTGGCCGTCCGAGCCATGGGAGAAAGTAAAATCATGCCTTCTCCTGCTGTTCCAGACAGTGAAACATGTGGCTGCAAGTGAGTGCATGCAACACACCGACAGGATTAAGCCGTTTAGATGGTATTTGGTTAAACACTCAACCCTGGAAGAAGTTAATTCCAAGGATGCATATGACTGCTACGAACTGGGAAGCCCCAGACACAAATAAGCTATTATCATTGATAACTGCAAAAAAATCCTTATATTTTAGTTCTCAAGGGAAACTGCTTGACAAGGTCTACTTTTGCGCTCCTCCTAACGGAGGTCACAGGTTATTTGAAGATTATTGACAATCATATGACTTTTGTCAGTATATTACCAAATATACGTAAATAACCAAGAACCATTTCAACTTCAGATGGAATTTTGAGAATGCATGTGATGTGAGTTAGTTATTTAGATAATGATCCAGGAAGAAAGGCGGGACAAATCATACCCAGCGATCGTCAACCTGTCTGTACACGAACAACAGGGTACGTGGGAGGGGAAAAAAATATGCTGTCTACTTTTTAAAATACTATATCCATGGTAACAATTGCATTTTGATGACTGTCATAATTCACCACAGTGTTGACCTTTAGTCACACCAAGTTTCAGTTTCACACTGAATTCCCAAATACAAAATTGATATATAAAAGGCTAGTTAACCATTAAACACGGGACCTAGTTGGCTGTCAGTTAACATAATGAACGTAACAACACATAATGCAGGAACATTTATGTAGAACATAATCATTCAGATTTCAGTTGTATGTTAATTCTTTACCTCTTCACATTGGAGATCCAGAAGAAATTTGAAATTTAGATCCTAGATTAATTGCAGAGTAAATAGAAAAAAAGTATTCCCCAAAAATATTTAGCATTAAATTTTCATTACATATACATACATAACATCAAATATTCACAACAGGAATTACACATTTTTCATAAAACAGGACATACTGGACAGCATATCAGACATCTTGCTTCAACATGTACAGACAGCTCAGATTAAGTAGTACGTCTTTTCTTCATGTAACAAAAAAGAAACGAATTCCACAGGCTGTTTCTTGTTCCTAGGGTTTTTCAGGACTTTAAGACACATTTAATATATGATTAAGTTGTGATTCTAAAAAATCCTGTTTTGGGTAGATGCCACAAAACCGTTTAGACTTGCTCGATCTGTATCTGAATTAAACAAACCCTTAGTAATCTTAGAACTAGGGATAACTTTATGCACCAGCCCCAGCAATCAGATTTGTTAAAACTTGTCCTTCATAGAAAACTGTTCAATCCAGCTTTTTTGAAATGAAACTTTATTGATCCCTGTGGAGAAAATTCTCTTCTCACCTAACTCATCTTGCTCTCTGCAAGAGCGGACTTGGCAAGTTGCCACCTGTAGCAGCACCCAGGGAGCCTCACTCAAGGGTCTGCAGATGGGCCGAAGCTGGACTCGAACCAGCAACCTTCTAATCACAGGCATAGAGGCATAGCCCACTGGGCCACATGCTAATGCTGACCTCAGACATGTATACATGGAGGTTCCATGTGGTTTCCCGTGATTTCTGTGACAATCCCACTCTCTCTGATCACCTACCTGCATAGGCACGGGAAGACGTGTTGAGCTCAGGGTGCTGAATGTACAAATGACCAACAGACTTTAATGAATTATCTTTGTATCATCTGCCAACAGCTAAGAATGGTGAACTCTGAACCACTGCAAGAGTGAAGTAGCATAATGCTATGTTATTCTTTTCCTTGGAATTTACATATAAAACTGGGAGAATCCTTAAAGCTTAACCTAATGTGTTCTAATTGAGGGGGGGACCCACAGATACAGCACATTTCCACACCAAACACACGACGAACCACCACATGGACTAGAACCTGAGTGCAGTCGTGCCGTGGGCGATACCCCAGCACCACGGCAGTACGAGGTGGTACCTCAGCACCACGGCAGTTCGAGGTGGTACCCCAGCACCACGGCATCACGGCAGTTCAAGGTGGTACCTCAGCACCACGGCAGTACGAGGTGGTACCCCAGCACCACGGCAGTACGAGGTGGTACCCCAGCACCACGGCAGTTCGAGGTGGTACCCCAGCACCACGGCATCACGGCAGTTCAAGGTGGTACCTCAGCACCACAGCAGTACGAGGTGGTACCTCAGCACCACACCAGTTTGAATGGAATGGAAAAGAGTGAAGTTTTTCGTGTGGCTGGAATGCCAATCCTGCCACCAAACCCCAGTATTACTTTTAACATTAAAATAATCTTGGTAACATTTCAGGATCTATTGTTTGATATTGTTTAAAAACAACAGTTTTTAATTACAATGGACAAGTGGTCTTAATAGCCGTTTTAATAACTCTGTTTATTGCAAATACCAATTACATAAAATGTATCAGATGGTAAAATTCTCAGAAAACCTGCACTGTGTTTATGTCTGTGTAGCTGGGAGTCACTGGGAGGTGGCCATGATACTGGACACGCCTGTGGAGAAAGGGACAGTTTGAGATTACAGACACTCTCAAAGCAAAACTGAACCACAATACAAAGGTCATTCCCAAGTTCAGACGGATGACTTAAAATCCAACAGACGTCTAATTTAGCTGCGGGATTATGGGCTATGATCAACACCAGGTGGCATGACTAGCTATTAAAGTAGTGAAAACCAAAGGTGTATAACACAAACCGGCTCGAGTTGGTTTTGCAAACCGTTTACACGGGGGGGGGGGGGGATTAGGCTATGCGAGAGGAGGACGTGTCTTGTGGCTAGGTGAACTTCTTGCAAAGCGCATCTCTTGCAAAATCAGGAGACAGGTCCCTTAGAGCAAAGGTCAAATTACAAACACTGACAAGCAGTGAACAGAGACCTGCACACACACCCGTGATGTAGATTGACACTCGAGGTACCTGCACACACACCCGTGATGTAGACTGACACTCGAGGTACCTGCACACACACCCGTGATGTAGACTGACACTCGAGGTACCTGCACACACACCCGTGATGTA
>JAODLC010000040.1:8188312-8205030 GCA_026781145.1 Hippopotamyrus pictus | reverse complement strand
GATTGACACTCGAGGTACCTACTTTCGAAATCAATCTTTTCCACAATATTTTTAGGCTTGATGCTCTCCTCCTGGTTGAAGATGAAAATCTGTCCGTCCTCGTTCTCGGTCCAGCCATATTTACTCATCCACAGCTTCACCTGAGTGTCTGTACGGGGCAACAAAGTCAGCAAAAAGGCTGAGAAGGCCTGATCCCGCTAAAGGGTCGCAGCTGAACACACTGTATGCAATTCAACTTCTGCATAATCTAAAAGGAGGGTGACAGTCTTATCCAGAAAGGGCCGCTGTGTATGCGGGTTTTCGTTGCAACTCCATAATTAGATTATTAGTTAGAGAACTGATTGGCTGAAGAGTCCTCACACCTGGGTTTGAACAGCTGACCTACATGTTATCCCAAAAACCTGCATACACAGCGGCCCTTTGCGGATAACACTGACCACCCCCGATCTAACTGAAAGTATACAGTTCTGTGCTAAGCTTCATGGAATGAATTTTCATTAAAAAAAAAAAAAAAAAATACATCTGTGACTGTTAGCCTGCAGCAAATCCATATTTTATGAAGGTATTCACACCAGCTTTGAGAGAAGGCCTCACCTAAGGGATCCCCAAGCATTTCTGCAAGCAGTCGACGTTCAATATTCTGATATGTGATCCCCACCACATGGCAAATGACTACAAGGAGACACGAGAGAGAGAGACTTAAAGTACATGGTAGAAAGCAGGAACAGCAGGCAGGCAAGGTAACCCTTGTGGTAACCCATCTGCGTCTGGCAGCTATCTGAGGCTAAAGCGGCATGCACAGAAAACAAGACGGGAAAAAAAAAGTCATTTTGTCTCAATGACAAATATAGATTCTTCAAAGCTCATGATAAACCTCCAAGAACGAGCCACTGAGATGCAGCAGTGAAACTACAATAAGTGCTTTGAGACAATGTAACGCTGTGAAAATGCGCTGTATAAATAAAATTCAATTGAATAATGGTGTATAGTACTGTACTGTATTATAGAGTATTTGAATCACACACAGTTCAGTAATTTGTACAGTATAGTAATTTGAAAAGCATTTGAAGAAGCTGTTCTGTATTTTGAAATTGTCAATAAAATTCAGTAAATAGAGACGCTGTCCATTCTATTACCTTATATTCATGTAATAAATATACAAATGTCAATTAGATGGTAATCTGACTGGGGCATAAAGAAGAAAAAAAATGGTTATAATGATTATCGGCTTTTAGTAACAAAAGACAGATGTGAGCACGATAAGTGGTTTCCACCGTATATCGAAATACCGGAAAAATCCAATATACCACCAGCCCTAAGTCACAGCACCATAAACCAGCTCGTTTGTGCAGCGTATGTATGCAGTTGCTTTCAGCAGATAGCAGCTGTCCGTCTTAAGTGTGACTACCTTTAGACTACTAAAGGAAATACTCACCCAATCCACCCACACAGATATCTAGGCTTGACACTGCTAGAAACAGTTTGTCACCTTTTTTTCTGGTGAATTTGTCAGGCTCCACGGATTTGTGTAGAGGGACTGAATAAACATTTTGATGTATAGCCAAGCTTTTTATCTTTCTAAGGTAATAGTCTTTATATGAAAATGATGATTCTGCCATCATATCCTGACTTCTTGCAGTTTTTACATAATAAAAGCTCAGCAACTGCATTATGATCTTTGTGGTACCCGACTATGGAGTCAGTAAAAATCATAAAGACTTACTTTGGTAGATTCAGACCACCAGCAGACCAGTTTAAATTTACTTTGCGAAAGGTGACAGGGTAATTTAAAGGAACCACGTTTGCCTGGGATATTAGCCAAAAAACATACCAGTATTTTCATTTTTCAGCATACTAATAATATAATACTAATCTGATGCTAGATTCCTTATACAGCACATTCTGTTAAACATTTTTTCCATTTGTGTAGATGAATATTACGTGCTGACACCAGGCAAATTAAAATGCATGTTTAAGCTTAAGATGACTCACACTTTCTGACAGAATCCTCAAAGCCAGTAATTCCATCAATCAGCTCTCTATTCTCTTCCAGGCTGGACTGCAAAACATTGGAGGAGTGGGGGGGGTCAGCAAAATCCATACGAACAAGTAAAAAATAATTTTAGTGAAATCATGAGCAGCCTTTGTCTGATGAGGGCCTGAAGATAAATCTTTGTTATATTTTACTGTACATAAAGATTACATTAATGATACTTAATTTAAACTGTGTCACCAAGACAGATGAGTTGGTATTTAAGTAAAGCACATGTAACCTAACGACAGTACTGAACAGGTTCAGAAAAAAAAAGCACAAACAGCACGGATATTGCAGCGTTTACAAAAGTACTTAGTGGCATCCAAAAAAAGAGAAAACAAATCCACCATTATTCAAGAAAAACTATTTTATGAAATGCTTGAATTTTACTTATCGCCCTTATTTAAGGCTGCACAACTAAGCACTGACTACAGAACCTAGGGAATACAACAGCGCAATCTGCTGATCTTAGATCACAGGTAAAAGTCACAGGACCCTCCACTGGCTTCCACTCAGGTGCCTAGCTGATGCCTTTACCCAAAGCCAAGAAAAAAAATCTATACTGATACAGCATTTTTTTTTTTTTTTTATACAAATAATTCAGTTTAAGTTCTCATATGTATCCTGAGCCTCATAGTGGGAATATCAAGTATCTTTAATACGCCACCATATAAAACTTTAAACCTGCTTTCTGCATTTCTTTTTAGCAGAAGTGGGTAGTTTGGGTCCAGAGAATAGAAGTCCATACCAAGATTTTGTTTCAACCAGACAGTTGAATATAAAGAGACACAGTCACAGAGTACTCAACTGGTTGGTTGAAACAAAATCTTGGTCTGGACTTTCACGCCCTGAACCTGAATTACCCACCTCTGTTTTTTAGTTACAAAACGTGACAAAAACAGTTGACGCTTACCCAGAATGCCTGGAAGTGGCACGTCTCCAGGAGGTTGCCGAGATAAAGGATCTGTCTTATCGGGCGTTCCTCTTGCTGCGACACTGTAGTCAAGAAAAGAGGCTGCCACTGCGATGACAACTGCTCTTCAAAATTGCTCAAAAATACTCTCAATGAATATGCAGCCCTCAGCCCACTAACAACTCCATCTGCATGCCTGTATGTAGCTGTACTGATGCAACATTGATAACATCTTGCCAAAATCAGTAATATCCCTTACAGTAAATTCCAGTCACTTGAAAATTGTCCACCACAAGCAAAAACAAATACTAAATACATCATTATCAATGTTCTATCACTAGCATAAACATATTATTTGAATTTACTTACTAGTCAGGCCATAATGCTGTAATGCTTAAATACTTTTCTAAATAACACTTTGTAAAAATAAAAGTGCATGTCTGTTCCTGCTCTGCACAGGTTTGAAGACTTTCACAGAAGTGACAAATGGAACAAAAGGATACGTGTGTCTGGTCTATCATGCACTTGCACAATGTAAAGTCTGTGTGAGGCAGGTTGGTCAGGGCTTTGAGCAAAATCTGAGACGTCACAGTGGTCTGGAAGTAGGCGGGGTTGAACTGGTACCTATACAACACAAATACTTTATATACAATGTGTATATATATATATACAGGTGTATGAAAAGTAAAATTCAGGAAACAGTGTACTAAACATTACATAAAAGGATATAACCGCCAGGAGTATCCCCTTAACACGCAGCAGTACTCACAACTTAAGAACGGCCAGGTTGGCTTCCAAATCGTAAGCGTTTTCCTTTGCCTGCGTTTCCACGTAGCGCTCAAGCGTGGCCAGATTTTCTGGGTTATACCTTAATTAAAATATAATTAGAGGATCTGTTTAAACGTAGAGGGACATACACTAGTCTCCTGTGGACAGAGGCCATATACACACCAATACGACAGCTTAACTCATTTTAAATACGAAAACGTTTTTTTTAAATAACAGAATACCAGATAAAGTTTAAAAAGCTTGCTCGTTGATTAGTAGTCTGATTTCAAAACAAATCATGCATTCAGTACTGTGGAAGTAGAGCAGAAAATAAACTAAATGCTAATATTGCTGTTTACTGAATGACAACGGCGCGTAGCATCCACATCCTTACGCACCTATCAATTCCCCGTAAAAGCTTCCCAACATTAGCTCTCATTTGTTCAAAAGATGACGCCATCTCGTCGACGACCTGGAACTGGTATTTTATCAGCTGGGTACTGGTACTGAAGATGTTCGGTTCGGCTGCAATCCACACGTGGACCAGCAAACAGAATAAAATGAGTAGGAAGGAATTAACAGAAGGACCGGAAGTTGGTATCACGTGGTGGGACCTTCAGAAAGGTTCCAGGTTTTGCTGAGACTCTTCCGGTCTTTTTAAGTAGTATAGATTGAAAGCAATATTATTTATAAAGTTAATCTAAATAATCACAATAAAGACCGGAAAGTCTCAATATAAGAGTTTGCTCACACTGCAAGGTGTTCTGACGGCGCTTCAAAAGAGTGTAATCCTCAAATAAATCCGTTGGTCATAGCATATAAAATTCACAGTTTTTTCGGTTCCTACTGTAATAATCGATCTTAAAAATGCATTTATAATAACGCTTCTAAAGTAAGAATGAAAAATTATTTTTTACAAAAGCAAAATTACTTTAGCAAAAAAAAAAAACATACACATTTTATGTGCATGAAGGTGTGCTTCAACTATTGTACACAGGCTAATCAGTTAAGTGGCTGCAGCTATGTGGTCACTGAGAAGATCTGTACATGTGGTGTTGAAGCTGGGGCTACGTTGTCAAACAAGAGTCACCTTTCAATCTACCCCCATGTCCTCATGGTCAAGAGCTATAGGTGATGATTGGAAGAACAAGTATAATTAGTATAAGCAGCCAAAATAAAGTACTGAACTCATTCTCCAACCCTAAAGAAAGGTGCTGCTCATTCAGATCAAAGGGAGTCAGATGCTACCTGGATGGCTCCTAAGGGAGCGCTTCAGGGCAAATCCCGTTGACCTGAGACCCTGAGGAAGACCCAGGACAGACACACTAGGGGAATTATATCTCCTATCAGCGCTTCAAAAAGGGGTCTAGCCTGATCTGTACAGCATGCTGCCAACTGCAACCCTCACCAGGAGAAACAGCAGGAAAATGAGATCAGATGGTGAGATGAGATGGTCAGTGTATGAGGATGTAGCTCGATCATTGTAACATATTTTTAGACAAGTGCTGAGTTCCTGAAAAATTAGGGCAGGAGAATAGTGAGCAATGAGAGCAGCACACTGGTTAGCACTGGTTGCAAGTTAGATCCCGCCCCCAGATCTGTGTGTGTGACATTTGCACATTCTCCCCATGGTTAGTTGAACATGTGAGTTTGTTTTACCCATAATGAAAGTGTGTACCCTGTGATGGACTTGCATCCCATCTGGGTTTCCAACCTCCCTGTGAGAGGCACCAAGTTCATTACAGCCTTCTACCGGATAAGTGGTTAATGTAATATAAACAGGCAAGCAAGTTTAAGGCCAGAGGCGCTAACCTGGCACTGTGGTTACATTTGCATTTCCCATCATGCAAAGCGCCCCTCCCCCCTTGTGTTTAATGTAAATAGTTCCCCACTGTGAGTTAAGCTAGAGTAGGGTAGAAGTAGAGATCAGTACCTAACCTTCCCATTTGATGTCAGGAGTGGGATGGATGATCTCCATTGTAATTTATCCAAGGCTTGGTGGAAGCAATAATTGAACCTTGACCCAGGGAAAACAATGGCCAGCCGTAGGTATAGAGGACTGGTCGGGGACAAAAGACTATCCAGTCAGCAACACAAAAGGGGAAAAACCAGCAACATGTCACAGGGAAGGCAGTGGCAGCCTTGTGGAAGCAGAGCTCTGAGGGATTGAAGATGGAGGAGAAAACTAGACTGAAGACACTACTGCTCGCCTATATTGGCATCTTTGCTGTGTGAAATGAGGATTGTAGTCTTGGACTGGGCATCCGGCATTCCGGGCATTTCCATGGTGGTCCGATGGGCTTGCGAGCTGCAGGACCCCAAGATTAATTGCCTGCATCCTGAATGGCTGCTACTTGCCAAGAGAGAAGAAGGTGAAGAGAAGAATCACCGAACCGACCCATGGGCAGCGCCAGCAGTCTTGGTGAGGAAGAAAGGTGACAGTTTGTGCTTCGGTGTTGGGTGTGCCCGCTGGTGGACAGAAGAGGATCTATGATGACCAGAGCCAAGGTGCATACTTGGAGACGAGGTTGACGGTGTGGTTGTATAACCCCCAGAGGAAGAGGCTGATTGTGCCCCAAGTTACCCGGCAATAGATAGGAACCTGTGAGGTACCGCAGCAGGTGTCGGATGTTTTCTACCACACATGTACTCGACCAAGGCACAGGATTGTTGTGGTTCTAGGGGACCCTTCTTTTAGTTCTAGACCTACAGATGGTGTGATACCAGCCACAGCATCAGAGGTTCAAGCAGGGACTGCAAGCTACTCCCCGAAATCCAGTACACCTTCCCAGACCACTTGAAGGACACAGCCCCCCCAGCCAGACACAAGGAAGAATTCTGTAAGGCCTCCCAGAATCTGGACCTTAGTGGGTCACCAGGACGTGTGCAGAAGCCCTAACCTGCCATTGCGGTGACGTTTGCATTTCCCGTCCTGTGAAGTGGCACCCCCTTGTGTTTAAAGTAAGTAGTTCCCCATCATGAGATGAGCTAAAGTAGGGTAGAGGTAGTTTGTTTCTTACTCAAACAACCTCATCGATTAATTTCCCCCCAAAAAAACACTAAAATTCCTATTGGGAGAAAACCTGAGAAACGCTCACAGAATTGTGTGTATAGTGATGTAACTGGACTACAGCAGAATTCCATGATTTGCATATAAATATGTCCATGACTGGAAATGGCTAAAATCATATGGCCACCAAGCAGAGTTATGCTACCATTGGTCATCTGAGCAAAGCCCTTAATCCCAATTGTTCCAGGGACTCTGAATGAAGTATCTCTATTTATTCTGAATAAAGTATCTCTATTCTAATCTTCCCATGTGGGTTTCCACAGAGCCCCTGCATTAGTGATACAGGCCAAAATTTTGTTTCAACCAACCAGTTGAATATAAACAGTCATAGAGTATTCAGCTGGTTGGTTGAAACAAAATCTTGGTCCAGATTTGTACTTTTTGGACCTGAACATTACATATATGCTTATAATCTTAACGGGAAAAGAGCTCAAATTGCATCTGATACTTTTCATTTTGATGTTAGTGTTGTCGCTCATTAGATTTTGCCCAGTTGATCTACTCAAGATTCTGTCAAGATCAACTTGTGTGTGGAATTAAGCTTGTTTTCCCCGTGTCATCATGGGGTTTCCTCTGGGTACTCCAGCCTCTGCCTACAATCTAAAAAAAAGGCGCTGATGTTAGTAGGAGTTACCAAATTGCCCATAGGTGTGACTGGTGTGTGAGTGTGCCCTGCAATGGGTTAGACTCCAGACCCCCTGTGACCCTGAATAAGATAAGCAGTTATGGAAGGTAGATGGATGTTTGTGTATTTATATTTCATGCTTTATATATATATATATATATATATATATATATATATAAAAGGAGCATGCACTGATTATGGTGCATTGCCACACCCACCACAGGGACGAGAACCTGCGTGTAGCCATGTGGCAGGTGATACCTCAGAACCACACTAACACAAATGCACTAATGTGAGTTTTTTCCCCAGGGGCTGGAATCCCAATCCTGCCACCAACCCCCAGGTTATTCCCTGTAAGTTGGAGGACCTCCTTACTGGGCTGGATGTAGATTAACATCATACCCAGGATGAAGCAATTGCAGGTTAAGGGCCTTGCTCAGTCACTCCGGCCATTCGTGGGATTTGAACCAGGAACCTTCCAATTACCAACACAGATCCCTAGCCTCAGAGCCACTGCCCTGTCCCCCATCAGTGCATGCTCCTTACCTTTATATATCAGAAACGTATGTAATAATAATCTGAATCTTGTCACTCATTTTATATTTAAAAAAAATCTCTCAAATGTTTTATTGGATTATCTTACCCCAGCAATGGTTCCTAATTCTGTACCAAAGTTGTGGTTATGGCTATACATAGTGGGTTTTCTATAATGAACTTTAAAAAAAAAAAATAAAAAAAAAAATACTGTTTTCTCATTACTTGCTACTACCAGTTCATTGTCCCTCTTGGTGACCATTTCTGTCCCTTCAACAAAAGAAGAACCTCATCCTGACACAGTCCCATGTCATTCTTATTTTTTAATAATATTTGCACATGATATTATTCGAGTTGGTTACTCGGCAAACTCAGAAACACTTCAAAGCAGTTCAGGCAACAGCTGCGAAGGGGCCTTTCAAAGGCATTTGTTTTTTACGTCAACGAGATCGCATGCATAAATCGCAATACAGGATGTTAGTCACATTTTAAAGATGCGGCTCAGAAAGTAGGACAGCCGTGCAACTTCATTCTGTTTGCGTGGCTTCTGCAGGCAAACGGAGATGCACACGCATTAAGGCCAAGGATACTGCAACTGTGTACACAGGTACCAGAAACGAGAGAGATGGCGTACGCACACCCTCACACAGGAACACCCAACAGGAAATAAAACCAGCATTAATGTAAATGAGTCACTCATGGCATGAGAGGGAGAGTAAGCGAGCAGAAAGGGAGGGCGCTTGGGTGCGAGAGAGACAGGAAGGTGCGTATGTAAGCCTATGTGCAGCGAAGAGTGAGAGTCATTGCCATGCCCCAGCAGTGATGGACTCTCAGAACCGTGCCGCGCTGGATATCTCGACCAGAAACCCCCAGGATGACTTTGAAATCCTTCTGCGTGTCGGCGGAGGCACCTATGGAGAAGTCTATAAGGTAAATCGCCAACTGAGGCACTGGTGGTCTTACCTGACTCTTTGTCATCAGGCATCCTGTTCGTTGGTTCGAAGTACTGGCGCTCCCCGGACCGTTCAGATAGCCGACGCCGCTGAGCCTTGCGTTTGAGCTCCGATGTGAGAGATGGGGGAAACCGTAAAAGCCCCAGAGGCGGAGGGAAATGCCCGCATCTGTGTGTCGCTGATAAAAACGTGAGAACCCTTCATCTCTGAAGGCTTCTGCGTGACTTTTCAGCTCAGATTTCTTCAACGTTAATTTTGTGCTCAGCGAACTATTTAAAATGTCGGCATTGAGTCATTCTTCACAAAACTGTGCAAAGATTCATATCTCGAGTTTATTGTGAATATATGATTTTCTAAAAAACTCATAAATACTTACTCTGAATATTATCCTAAGAAGACAATTTTTACACTGTATTTTGACTTCAGTACATAGTTAAAACTTTATATGATACTGTCAGGTTACTTTTTTTATGACAAAAACAATTTTAGTTTTGGTTATTCTGATGAATCGCTGTATATGGTGAAACATGTGTTTAGATGCTTTTTTTCTTTACTTCCAAGTATGAAAAATAATTTTCACTCATGTCTGATTGTAGACACTACACTGTATCATGCACAGTTGGGCCTAATGTAAGAAGGGTTGTTTTGCAGTTTGATGTCACTCTTTTCATACCTCATTTGTCGTGCACCGGGTTCTGGATGTGATTAAAGAAACGTTGAAGCCCTTTACAGTACAGAAAGTAAATGTGTTTTGTATTTTTTCTGGCTCCGTAAATGATCTAAACATGTATCCAGCTTATGGAAGCTGGATGAATATTATGGGTCTGTCCTTTCTAATGACGTACCTTGAAAACATGATTAAAACATAGCTGTGTGTGAATATATGTGGAGTAGTGCAGCATCTGAGAAGGTTGAGTTGGACTAAAATTGCATTCATTTCACATCTAGTCAAATATTATCTTTGGTATAAAATGGCCAGAGAATGTGCACACAGACCTGTGAACCAGGAGCTCCTGAACAGGAAGTTATAATTTTGATAGCAATCTTCTCATATTAGCTGGATGTAAACGTTTTCTATTTTCACTGAGAAGCTAATCTAACGAATAAGGAAAATATGAAAATGTATTTCTCTAAATTCCCACTTAGTCTTCTACAAGCAGACGCAGCTGCAGTTTAATGTCCAGTGATTGTGAACGTTACTTCCAGGGCTGTCGAAAGAGAGTTTTTGCTAGTGATCACCTCTTATTTTATATTGTGCCACGGCGAAGCGAATCAAATGTCACTGCGACACTGCCGAAGCACTGAACGCTTTGTTTCACATGGCTAGGAAGCAGCAGTCTCCACAGCTGCCATGTTCTTGAGAATGTGCAGCGCACAGCCAATGCAAATTAGGGGGACGTGGAGCATACTTCCTCTTAAGAGACACAGACACCTTTTAGCTGGCCAGCAATGGCAAAAGCACAGGAAGGTTGCTCTTACTTTGAGAGCGGTTAGGATGTTGATAATCGCAGCCCCCAAAAAAATGGAGCCATGAAACTTTGGTGGCAGTCTTACTCTGTTCTGATACTAGCTGTTGTAATACAAAGATAAAATGAGTAAAGGACTGTGATGTGAAACTAAGATTTGGTTATTGTAATAGTATAGGCCTACTCTTTTATATAAAGGGCACTGCTTAAGTTCTTGTGTTAAAATGGGCTATATTTTATTAAATTACAATCAGGCCTGCTACGACGCGTGATATCACAGCAGGAACCTGTTCTAATGAAATTGATTATTAGTAACCAAGTCCAAAACCATGTGGAATCGCATTTGTATTGGGGCGGTTTTCAGTCGGAGAGAAAAGCATCACACATTGGTCTTTGCAAGAAACGCTACTTGCAATCAAGTGAATGATATCGATGTCCAATTTAGGAACAAATTGTTCTTTTGAACCGGTTCTTTTTTCAGTGAATATGCACCGTCACCGTCTAAAACTAAAAACACACAACAACCGTTTTAATTCACCTACAACTGCTTTTGCTCTTCGTAGACTGTAGCCATGTTGCCTTCATTGCCCGTTCATTGTATTTGGTAAAAAAATTGTTCACTGGGGGGTGGAGGCAAAGATACAGGTTTGGCTGCAGTTTTGGGACCAAATGAGCCCAGGATCACCCCCTTCCCCTAAAAAAATACACATGGTACCCCCACTGTATTTGTTGTGACGTGTCCCTGCTGGCCACCCCCAAATCTACGCCCTTGGGTTGGGTCCTTCACATTCTATTTAACAGGGTTAGTTGAGGCTCTTTTTTAGTTGAGGCCCTGGGAGGGGGGGGGGGGGGAGCAAAGAGCAAAACCGTTTAAAACAAGAAGCACTGGGCACCATTAAAGGTTATTTTAGACTGTAGCAGTGGTTTGTTTAAAAAAAAAAAAAAACAGTCTTTGTTCTTGTTAGTTGCAACCGTGGTGGTGCCACAACTGCCGTCTATAGATATCACAGTATTTTTAAGGTGTAGAGGCTTGGAAGACCTATTATTTCAGTATTTCAGTATTCCTGTACATGCGGACAGGGCAGCATTTAAAGACCATCACTTTGTAGAATGTGATATGCAGGCCCATCATGCTTAGTAGGTTTTAAGAAGCTACACAGTATGTAATTGTAATATGTGCAGTGAAATGTACTCTAAACGTTACAGTGTCATCATAGCCCTGACTTACTATAGCGTTGTTTTTCAGTTTCCCCCTCCTAGGTGGGAAATGATTTATTGTTAAAAAAAAAATAATAAAAAAAAAGAGTTACTATGTGCCCCGTTCAGCAGCGCGATGTATGATGAAAATAGAGAAGTGAAAGATCCCATGATAATTGTCTTTTCTTCAGTATATGCAGAGAGATGTTTCTCTGTGCTACTTATGTCCTTCATTTCAGTTTGTTAATATGTTTCTTTGCAATACTGACACGGTTCTGTCATGAGAGTCCATCAGCGCTACTGTTAATCGATTTCCGGGGAGCTGGTCTCCACCGTAATTTTTTGCCGCTAAATTTTCCTAGGAATTCAAAAAATGCCGTGAAATCAAACCTGAGACAAAATGATAGCCTGTACATCATGCAGTATTTCATTTTAATAAATGTGGGAAAAAATGCAGCTTTCCAATCACTTGGCCCATTTTACAAAAGCAGTTGCTTGAAAACTGCAACCATAGTGACACCCACACATTGTCTGAAACACAATGCAGAAAAATGCCTGGGCATTTAACCGACATGTCAAGCAGAGAACAAACCCTGAAGGGGTGGCTTTTATTTTTACTTTGTTTTGTCAGGTTTGAAGGTACTTGGTCATCTCACCCTGACATATGCGTGTCACACGCTGTTGAGTCACCATGAAGGTCCCTATGGGTTTTTTTTAAACGATATTGGCATTAAAAAGAAACACGAAGTTATAGATATCTCTACCCCACAGAAAAAAACCCCACAGCACTTCAACTAACTTGTTTTGATACGGGGAAATAGCCATTCTTTGGGGCTGCCTTAAGAAGTCTGGCCTCAGCTGATGTTTTTTTGAGTGCCACCTTAAGCTCAAAGACCATAGATTAGCATGGTGGCAGACCAACCTGTGTAGCGTGAGTTTTGTCCCAGTTCACGTTTAATGAACTACAGTTCATGGATAATTTAATTAAGATGGTTGTACATTCAAAAATCAATTCAAATAACTGAAGCAACAGGTTTGCATTCAGTTACCTGTCATTTCTCCGTGTTAATACTGGTAATGGTAAGCTGTAGGTTAAACACCATGTTTCTCTGGTCTCATAAGTTCAATCCACAATTTTAGTCATACTGATTTATGTGCATAGTATTAGTAGCACACGTCTCTGAAGAATATTATGAAACTCACCTAAAAATGTAATTGGTGTTCAGTGAATTCTTTTCATCTTCTCTATGTAAATGTTATTTTCCTTTATGTGGTTTTTAAATGTATTATCTAGCTAACCCTATAGAAATGCACAAATCACTTCCATTGTGCAAGCTAGCCATGCATTTTTCTTTGATAAATATGTGGTTTATTTTTCTGTTTTCATTTCATGTTTGGTGAGACGTAAACAGGAATTTTTCCCCCTGAGGACCATTCATTAATTGCCCATAACTGCTTATCCAATGGGTCTTATATCAGAAGGCAGGGTACATGCTAACATGCTAGGGACATATAAGAGACACCAGTCACACCAGACACCGTTCTTCTCACCAGAACCGTGAGAGGGAAGCAGAGAACTCCACACACAGACCAGGAACAAACCCGCAAAGTGGAGGTGTGAGTTAACAGTGCGAACTGCTTAGCCTACTTCTCCTTAGGGTCAAAGTTGGGTGAATGCAAAAGCAAAGAAACTCCACAACCATATCTGCACAATTACTACACTTATTTTACTAACTTATTTTCATACGCATTACCTATACAAACTGAGGATACTCCCTCCATTGAGATCTCTCATGAAAACTGAAAGCTGCAGTATATCCTGTGCCTGCAGATATTCTCATCTACCGTTTCAATGGCATGCAAAAAGATACCCAGAACACAACTATCATTCACATGTATGAGTTTCCCTGTTTGAGAACCTGGAAATTGCATGAGCCACTGAAAAGCCAAAACAAATGAGTAACACTGTACCTGTGGAAACACAAATAATGTGGTAGTACACTCTTACTTAATGTGTTAATTAACCAGAAAGTGTTAGTTACATACTGATCCCATGTTCATTCATCATTAATCGATTCTAACTGTTCATGTATTTCCTGCAGTTACTATATTTGCTCATGATTCATACTTGAGTAGTAACTGAGTTACTAAGTTACTTGTGCCCCCTCAAGTAAAGTGTTACCAAGCAAATGCATTTAACTAGCTAGTAAATATACTATTTTATTCTGCATCTGGTCAGGAGAGGCTGACCTTACTTAAAAAGCAAAACAAGAATTATTTCATAGAGACCATTGAATGTTATTTTGGATTTTAGCACGGTTTGCTTTCCTCAGAGTGGACAGAGCAGGCGGGACAGAGTCCCTCAGGCAGATCTTATGAACGGCATAGTATTAAGGCGGCTTTTGGGAACTCACCCCAGATAACATTAGGCACCCAAATAGTCTAATCACTTTAAAAATAGAAGCCAAACCCCCATTTAAATTGTAGCCCATTAGCTGCCAGTATCTGTGGCATTTTCCGCAGTGGTGGCTCTGTGGTATTCAGAACTACTTCCTTCAAAGGAGGACATGTACAGGTTAAGAAAATTCCGTTTGTCATCTGTCCACTTTGATAAAGTGAGTAGACACAGTTAATCATTTGCCAGAACACATTTAACACTTTGACGATCGATGGCTACCATCAGGGCTAGCTGAAGCCCATAAGATACCCTAGGCAAGCTTCTAAGCCACCCACCAATTTCAGTTTGTCTTCGGGGGGCTTGAAGCTCTGGCAGTTTGCTAATTGCCCCTTTGAGAAGATGACCCTGGTTGTCATAAATCATGCTACCTTTATGCCACATCTTTTTGGTTTTATTTCCTCATCTGAAATGTCTTGGTTCATGTTCAAGACTCTGTTAATAAAGCAGGAGATTAAGTTCCTCAACATCTATTCATCATCACAATATATTACGGCCTCTGAAGTCACTCTGCCTGACCTTCAAGGCAAATTACTGCAAAGTGGTTATCAGCTGCACAGACAATATGGGCCAACTATTGAGACAACAAACATCAGTTTTCCCTCCCTGAAGCTGCCTTCTGCATACTCTAGGACAGTCTAGGAGTTTTGCTTTGTATCGTCACACCCAAGCATGGTCTCTCACCAAGAGCCAGTCGAGAGTCCAGCAATGATATAGCCCCCCTTGCAATTGGCACTAATTTAGCTGTTAAATGACATTAAAAGGCTTTCGATTTAGCAAAAAATGTTCCATCATCTCCCGACAAATCATTTAATTGACATTTATACATATTTACATTTACATTTAGTGTTTCTTCCTCAAGAGTATTGATTCATTTCACATAAATAAGTTTTAATATTCGAGAGACTTCAAACAAAAACTTAAAACATGAATAATGACCCTCCTTTGTAGATGTTCGACCTCTGCTGCAGCATGCATTTGCACTGACTATTCCGTCCATATTTCTTAAAGCAAACCAGCGACTGGTATTTGCATTTGTTTTTTTTGTTTTTTTTTGATGAGCATTAAGCAGGGGGGGGGGGGGGGGGTTGGTAGAATTGCAGGAAGCTCCAGATGAGGCACAGTGAAGCAGGACTGCAGAAGCAGCCGCAGTCGCTCTTCAGATTACAGGTAGATACTGTCAAGGAAGTGATGTGGCGTTTTTGATGTGCTCCAAGATTAAAAAACAAGAGAGCAGATCTGCTGCTGATGTGCAGCCCCAGACAGATACACAGTATCTGCATCACTTTCAAAGCTACATTGTAATAGCAATAGAATAACTGTATATTATAGATAATAGTATATATTTACTAGGGTACAGCCCCCCCCTTCACAACTATAACCAGAATAAGCAGTTGAAAGAATAGATTATAAATTTATATATAATAATTATGTATAACTGGGGTTTTTGTGCATGTCTCATTGGTGTGTATGCATGTGTGTGTGTGCATATATATATATATATATATATATAAAGGGTCAAGGGTCATAAACCATGCTCATGCAACAATGTGTATATCTGTCAGTGTTCCAGGCAAACAACATTAATGTACATGCTGCTAGTAGTCTACGCTTCTGTTTTTTGTGGACAAAAGTACTTATTAGTGCTGAGGTACAAAGTGAATACCCAGGATGAATACCCAAGATGTGCAGGAAGTTGAGCAACAGGTGAAAATTAAACAAACAGTATGACAGGGCATAAGCAAGTGCGACATTACTGAGTTGGCTGGCAGGGACGCCCAGTAAGGGAGACGACAGACCACACTCACTCCCCACACATGTGCTAGCATTTACTGAAGCAAACTAGTTAAAACACACTTTTCAAGATTGTAATAGATATTTTATATTAAAGCCTTTTTCTGTAATGGGATATTATTATTTTTAGGGGTTGTATTAAAGGATTTAAAACTAATCCTACAATACCATCGTGTCAATGGTAAACATCTGCTATCTACATGTCACCTTATATTACAGGGAAATGTTTGCAGGCTGTAACTCGGGTTAACTAATATTCCAAGCAAAAGTTTGATAATAATGACTCTTTATTAATTCTCTTTGTGCCTGTCCGTCGTGCTCTCTGTGAGACACAGACACATATGTAGGTGAGAGCAGGCCTGCCAGTAAAGGTCAGCCACCTGCAACAGTGTCCGGGTGGCTGGTGATTAAGGTTACATGTTTGCCCCGGTGCCCGCAAACATGTGACTATTTCAGGGAGGCCAGACATAAACCAGTGACCTTCTGCTCAGAGACACAGAGGCTTAGCCTGTCGAGTCGTTTGCCACCCACAAATATGACTATATAGGCCACAATTTGTTGTAAAGTCAAAAACAGCTCATTGAGCAATTTTTAAGCTACTCAGCATGGACTAATGCCAAAACACTGTAGCAGTTTCTGTTAGCAAGACTTTGTATGAAGTTATGAAAGTGATGACATTTGGTATGAGAAATTCACACATCGTAAAGTAATTCACCCAGGAGTAAAAATGTACATAGTAGGCCTTATTCTCAAACATTTTGGAGGTGATGCCTTTATTATATGATCAGAATTTAAGTTCAAGACATTTGCTGAATAAGACAAAGTAATACCAATTTGGTAAGACTTTACTTAAAGTCTGTATGCGTAACGCATTATAGATACCTTCATAATGCATTATAATGCATTCA
>JAODLC010000040.1:8138085-8171105 GCA_026781145.1 Hippopotamyrus pictus | reverse complement strand
TACAACTGTATTGTGCAATGGATATTTGCTTTCCAAATATGTATGTACAGTGTAGTGCAATAAAAATTAAATAGTGCGATGATAATGGAGAGAGTATAGGGGGTGTGAGGGGGGGCAGGTATCAGTGGGGGGCAGAGTTCAATAAAGAGACCGCTCTGGGAAAGAAGCTGTTCCTTAGTCTGGGTAGTGTGGGGAGCCATAGGGTATGATTTCAGGTCATCTCTTGTTGTGATTCGGGGGACCCTGATGACATAGCATTACGTCAGTGACATCCTGCGTCCGCATGTCTTACCCCTCCTGGGACAGCACCCTGGTACAGTCTTTCTACAAGACAAGGCCCATCCACATGGCACGTGTGTCCATGGACTGCCTGCGTCTTGTTGGGGTCCTCCTGTGGCCAGCCAGGTCCCCTGATCTTTCCCCAATCGAACATGTGTGGGATCAGCAAGGACATCAACTCAGACCCAGTGCCAATCTGCAGGATCTCGAGGGCCAGTTACAACAGCTGTGGGCTGACTTGCTGTAGGAGAGGGAACAACGGCTGTATGACTCCCTTTTGCACCGTATAGATGTATCCAGGCCCGGGGGGGGGGGGGGTGTCACACCCTACTGACATGAGACCAGCAGTGTGCCCATATTGCCAACTCTGCTGTCCGTTTGGTCTGATATTATAATGATTGCGATACAGTCACATGACCTTTCACCACGTGCAGATTCATTTCATTTCCACCACTCTGTCTGGGTGCTTACCTTTTTTTTTTTTGTCACTGAGTGTACTATTAATGGGTATTGATTCCAGAGTCTTCATTGGCTGCATGCAGTTGGTGCATTGGAATGTTTACTCAGTTAAAGAGAGACTAAGGACACTGCAAAACAATACAAAACAGTGTAAAACAATACAAGACCGTGTAAAACAATACAAGACCGTGTAAAACAATACAGGTCAGTGTAAAACAATATAGACAGTGCAAACCAATATGATACAGTGTAAAACAATACAGGACACTGCAAAACAATATCAAACAGTGTAAAGCAATATGAGACGGTGTAAAACAATACGATACTGGTAAAACAATACAGGACAGTGTAAAACAACACAACACAGTGTAAAACAATACAGGACAGTGTAAAGCAATGCAAGACAGCGTAAAACAATATGAGATGGCAGAGGACAATACAAATGGCACACGAAGCAATACAGTGCAAAACTGGATGATATGTGGTTAGACACTGATGAAGTGCAGTGACAGATCTAGAAAGTGCAGGTGCCATGGGTATGGCTGTTATGGGAAATGCGGATGCAGAAGAATGAATAGCTTGGGGAAAGAAGCTGTTTGAGTCTGGAAGAATAGAATAGAATAGAATAGAATAGAATAGAATAGAATAGAATAGAATAGAATAGAATGACCATTATAGATAGTGCACATATAATGAGTACACTGCTACTTCTGATCAGTGCAAACTCAAACAACCACAGCAACAACATACAATAAATATAAAAGTTTTAAAATTCTGAGTATGTAAGGTATTAATCTAATCTATGAATCTATGAATCTAATCTAATTATTGCAGTGTATTATAAATATTTACGCTGCATATATAACAGGATGCAGATTTTACATTTATTTCCAGTACACTCACGTATGATGCACCTTTTGCTTGTATGAAATCTTGGGCAAAGGCATTTCTATAGTCACTAAGGATTGGAGAGGGGTCACTTGGTGTGACCTGTCCAGCAGCAGTGCTGTTATACCAGCTTCATAAAAGACAATAATATACAACAAAACTAATATTTTGTTTTACTGATTATTCAGACCCCACCTCATTTGCTGGTCACATGATTGACAGCCCCCCAGACCAACAGCCACCTGTCCTTCCCCCCAAGAAGGATAGGAGACAGAGACAGTGCCTGCAGGTATTAAATGTGAAGAACAAAACGAGGACAATTTGTCATACATGAAGAAATTCTGGCAACGCTGTACTTGAGGGGGCACAAATAATGTACTATTAAGCTAATACTTATGTAGTAATTAACTACAAACTGTAAATCCTGTAAGTCTTTGTTAACTACTAAAGTAATACTGAAGGAGCAAGTAATGAATAATGCAAGTGAAATACTGATCTTGTTTGTTCATCATTAATAAATTGTGATGCGAGTAGCGACTATATTTGTTCATGATTTGTACTTCAGTAGTAACTGAGTAACTAATAATTATTTGTGGCCCTTCAAGTAAAGCGTTACCATTTTTTTTAATTATTTCTCAATTGATTTGTAACAAACATGTTTGCTTTCCCAGGTCCCAGGCGATGGGCCAAGTACAGCATTGAAGAAACCTCCAGTAAGTCAGTCTCCCATAAATTCCCATTTAGATTCCCATAAATAGATGCAGGAATCTAAAATACATTCAGTGACTATATTGTGGATATACTGTACAATACATTGTACAAGCAGAGGCATAACTGTGTTTATAACTGAGCATTTCTTTTAAAATGATGTTATAATAAGTCACACAGCAACATTAAGTAGCTATATATGAAATAATACATCTAACCCCATTCTGCAGTCATATTAAATAATGTTTTTGGAATATTGTCATTATAACATGGCTTTTGGTGGGGAACCTACTGAAAACCAACAAAATGGAAGAAGAAAAGAAAAGGCTTCTCTTGCACAAGCAGATTTGTTGAATTTCACCTTTTCTTCTTCTTTCTTTTTCAGGTAATCTTTAAAAAAGTGTTTCACGGGTGTCCTTTAAAGATCAACTGCTCAACCATATGGGATCATCCCACAACCAAAGGTAAGCAAACCAATCAGTCTGCAGAACAATATTGACATTTCTAGAAAACATTTTCCTGACATGTCATGCATTTCCTGTTATTTTATGATTCTTCTCAGATCATCACCTCATCTTTGGAGCGGACGAGGGCATCTTCACGCTCAACTTGAATGGGCAGGAAGCCACGATGGAGCTGGTAAGATGGCCACCAGGAAGGTGGAACAGCGCTGTAGAACCTGGATGTTTCTCAGTATGTGTCATTGATCACACTCATGTTCTGGCGTACCTGTTTTAAGTCATCTTCTGTTGCCAAAGACAAGATACAATACTAAGAAGAGACGTACAGAGAGCGGTAAAAACCTGTTTTCTCGCCCTGCCCCAAATATCTAGGATACTTCGGTGGTGTCCTCACTAAATGAGACAAATCCCCAGATTCATTGCCCCCCCCAAGTTTGTTCTTGGGAGGCAAGTTAGTAAGACGGCTCTTGCCAAGACCACAAGTACGATATTTGCGTTCTTGGTACTGAGAAACACCCCCCTTGAGAGTTATCCGAGAACGCGGAACGCTGCAATTTGAAGGTTGTGCTCTCTCTTTAATCACCTCAGCTCTATCCTGGAAAGTGCACTTGGGTCTATACCATTAACAACGTCCTCATGTCGATATCAGGTGAGCCATCTGCAGCCTTAACGTCAACCAGTAGCAGATCCTAACACGGATGCTAATCCTGAATGAAAAGACAATCATGCTAATTGTCATGTGCTTTGGACAGTCTGGATGAAAATGCCACATAAATCTATATCTTTCATCAGGTAAGGCGTCCCAACTACACTCTCACTCCCTGAAGGAGCTGTATGAGCAGGCGCGTAAAGAACACCGCATCGTGGCTTTGCCAACGCACCGACTTCTGCCCCGGTAACTCTACCTGCCCTGTCTGTAAAAAGCTTCTTGGTTTAATTTCATTGCAAATTTTTTTAGCAGAATTTTTTTTCCCCATGTCATTTTAATTTGGACTGTGAGGGTAGTCACATTTTAATTCCCTAAAACTTTATTAAATGATAAACATCCATTATCTAAACTTTTTTTTTTTTTTAACTTAATGTTTTTTTCTGGTTTGCTACTAGCACTAAATGTGCATCGTAATTATTGATCTGCATTCAGATATTGATCAACTTTAGTTCATTTACAAGTATGGACAAATGTCAGAATCGAATGATGGATTTCTTTGATGAAACTGGATGATGTTCGTTTAATTATAAATTAATTTGTGCTCCCATTCTTTAAATGTGTGTAAAACTTTCTGGGGGGAAAAAATAGTCGGTTTGATATATAACAACCGGAATGATTTCTGAAGTTCTAATTTCCTTTAGAACCATGAACAACATATTTCTTTGTAATTCCAGCAAATGTGCCATAAGCAGTAAAATCCCAGACACCAAGGGCTGTAAGACATGCCGTGTGGGTGAGTATAGGGCAATCACACTCCAGTGAAATGTGTTTTTTCCATTTTATCCAATGGAAGCCCTCAAACCAAGAGAAAAAAAACGAAAATATTTGCATCCCTAAAAGTCAAACTAGGAGGCTCTGCCATTGCAAGGAAATAATAACATGTTATGACCTTAAAATCAACACTATGCGTTAACTTGTTCAATTTCCAGGCCTTATTTCCTTGCTGCATGTACCAACTTTCTGCCTCTTAGGTCAAAACACACAGCAGGGCTGCATCTTCCTGTGTGGGGCTCTCGAGTCCAGTGTGGTGCTGCTGCAGTGGTATGAGCCCATGCACAAGTTCATGCTCATCAAGGTCAGTGACTCATTTTAGCCCCACCCCCTTATTAACTATAAGCTCTCCTATTGGCTGTCTCCTCATACTCCTAAATGTTCTAACAAATGGATCAAACCCACAGGCTCATTTGATTCCAGTAATTAACAAGAAGTTATTGAATGTCTTTTACATAGCCTACACTTTTACACTTCAAATTAGAATTAAGTGATCAGTGGTAATTGTCAACACACCACAGCACGTAACAACGAAATGTGACCTCTGTATTTGACCCATATGTGACTTTCGTGTCATAGTAGGGGGCAGCTAATTCAGCGCCCGGGGAGCAGTGCTTGGGGGTGGTACCTTGCTCAGGGTACCTCAGTGGTGCCTTGCTGGTCAGGGATTCGACCCTGCAATCTTTCAATTACAAGTGCGCTTCCCTAACCATTAAGCTACCACTGCCCCAAACATACTTTACATGACTGAAATTATACAAATAAGGTATTAAAACTAATCCAGTGTAAAATTAAATATTTTAATTAAATGCATGATAATTTGATTGAAAATATGATTGAAACTCTAAGTTTAGCATTTACTTTCCCAACCTGTCCACGGCAAAAGATCAGGGCTGCCACCTCTCACGCATCTGGCGTGAAACTCACGCTTTCTTGCTCTCATGCTCACACAAGAAATCTTACAGAAAATTTATATTATTCCATTATAAACTTAAAATTAGCTACATCAAAAGCTTTGGGGTAGATTGAAAACCCTACAGACTAATTACAAGGTACTAAAACTATTATATACATGTAAATGTGTTTGGAAAATCTCACGCCAGCCAGCCGACCAAACTTGGCAACACTGTAAGTCCACATCCTTACACTATATGTGTGTGTTGCAGCATTTTGACTTCCCGCTGCCCAGCCCTCTGCGGCTGTTTGAGATGCTGATCGTTCCGGATCAGGAGTACCCGCTGGTCTGCATCGGGGTGACCAGGGGGCCAAACCCGTTCCAGCCCGTGCAGCTGGAGAACATCAACCTCAACTCCAATACCTCCTGGTTCACAGACACTGGCGCAGGTAGAAACTGGCTGAGCATGAACGCGCGGCAGTATTTCAATTCAAAACTGCCATATCTTGGTAACTGAAGAAGCTATGGAGTCAAACAAACACCAGCTATCCTTCCCTCTGCCAATAACATACGCAGTAGATGGTCATAGTAGGCCTGGAGTCTATCCCAGGAAAAACGGGGCATACGGTACACTATAAATGGGATGCATAGGGCACAGACACACCAATTCTCACATGATGTAGGAAACTTAGAGATACCAGTTTGCCAAACAAAACATTAATCTAATCAACATATTAACTGAGTGGAATAGTAGATATACTGTACGACAAGCACTGACTCTCGAGCAAACTTAAATTACTAAATAATTTAATCTAATACTTTTTGAGTTACATATACAGTTCCAGTTTGTTTGATATCTTTAGTCCTCCAGAGACTTTGATTTCCAAAAGACAATTGATGCCTCTATATAAGTGTTTCTCAACCTGATCCTCGGGGATTACGTTTTTCCTGCTCGTGGGAGTTTACCTGAAGATTAGGTTGAGAAACACTGTTTAATATTGTCCGTTGTGAGCATGTGCCCTGTGATGGACTGGCACCCCGTTTAGGGTGTCCTCTGCACCAGCTAGGATAGACTTCATGATCTCCAGGACCCTGAACTGGATAAACATTAATGAAAAATGTTTGGATAAAAATATTCAGTTAAACATTAGTGAAGTCATAAGTACCTTTTTTAGGGTTACTGTCCCACTACTGAAGATTAAGACTTATACTATAGGATAACAGGAATCCTTTAGGAACGCAAAATGGCATCCCAGTGAAACTTGTGCATATTATACACTGAATAGCAAACAACAAAGCTGTCTATTCTACTTTCTGTATAATTGTTGTGGATAAAGAGTGTACATGAACAGCAAACAAACATGATTATTGTTATAACTATTCGCTCGAAATACTAGAGAAGTAATATATCTATTTGTACTGTCTTTTTAAAAACGTATAATGCCTGTTTCCCCCTCCACCCTTGTGTCTGACTCCTCCAGGGAATTCCAATCCTGATATAGTACAGGTCAACCAATTGGACTGCAGCACCCTACTAGTGCTTCTGGAGAGTAAGGCACCATTTCAAATTCTTATGCTCTGCAAAAAACGTGTATCGGTAACATGATTTAGCAGTTGCAGTCGTGGAGTATACTACCTTACATTAGATAACTGTGAGTTCCCAGTTTAACAGTTGTATCTCCTTCATTAGTCCTGGAGATTTGTGGCACCATGTTATTCTCATTTACTCTAGTTTACTCTGCAGCTACACATTGCTGACATGTGACCTGTCGTCCTTCTCAGTACTATTTTAATCAATGGGGTAATATGTGCCTCAAATACAGCTTATAGTCATACGAGACTTATGGGTAAATGTGGAGAACTACAGCTGTGGAATAACATGACAAAATACAGATGGAGGAGATGCATATATTGTTTCATTTGGATGACGCAAGAGATGTTTTTTTTTTGGACAGAGACTGTACATATTGTGAGCCTAGAGGGTACCCCAAAGAGCCAATGCAAGCTGCAGACTGAGACAAACTTCTCCTTCTGCGTGGAGGCCGTAGGTACGAACCCCAGGAAAGACGGGTTGAACAGTAATTAGAACAGAATGGAGATACAATGTTTATTTTGATCTCTTCCCCAATGAAAAGTATAGAAATTAAATTGAGAGTAGACCTTCCTGGAAAATGGTGGATAAAAATCGACAGGGAAGGCTCGAGAGAAGCATCACAGCTGCAGAGAAGGTCTGATAGATTTGACTGACACATGTTCATGTTTTTGCAGTGTTTTTTGAAGACACCTTGCTAGCGATGTGGAGACACGGGTGGCAGCGAAGAGGAGAGTGCTTCTCAGACATCCTGCAGGAGATCACAGAACCCAAGAAGGCTTTCCGTCTCGTGGGATCTGACAGGTGTCTACATGCACATAAATTCTCCTACAATTAAAACACGTGTGATATATAAGCAGTGACAGATCACTTGGATTGCACAGACAGAAAGTCATACCCCTGACATTTTAAGACTGGGTGGCTTTCAAGTGTCGCTCTATGTATGTGAGTATTGGCAAATGGTGTCTTTGTATTATTTTCCCACAGGACGGTTGTCATGGAAACACGGCAATGTGAAGACCAGTCGGGGCTCAGTAATCTGTATGTCCTGGAGATTGCTGAGACATTTGTCCCAAGTACTTGAGCTAAAATATATGGATAGGGAGGCACGCCTATCTATAGCTGTTGCATCCCTTTTATGACTTGTGAACATTCCAGAAACTCTGCCAGTCCTTGTGAGGTGACAATTCTCCAAGACAAGTTCAAACTAGATTTTTTTTAGTCATCTTCATTTACTACCCAAAGTTATTCTATATTTCAGTTGTTTTTTTTTTTTGTTTGTTTTGTTTTTTGGTAGCATCACATATCAAAAGACTTTCCAACCAATAACTCATAGACCTGAGAAGTTCATCAAACATGCTGGTATTTTCAGTGTAAAATACAACCAATTGGACTTTGCATAAACAGTTCTTTTTTCTTTGTGATTTCACTCTCACAAACACAAAGCTGAAATTTTTAATAGCTGTGAAAGGAGCGAAAAAGAGAGAAAAGAATTGTAACATAAATTAAATGTTTTCAAAAGGTTATTTTCAATAAGTTTTTCACCAATAATAACAATAATTTCCGTAATAATAATTTCGAGTGATGTCTTGATTCCAAGCCACCTTCATCCATAGTCCAAATCTGAATCCTATTTAACCAGCGTAACATTATGTACAGAGCTGAGTAATTCAGGTCCAGAGAGTAAAAGTCCAGACCAAGATTTTGTTTCAACCAACCAGCTGAGCATAAAGAGTCACAGTCATAGTGTATACAACTGCATGGTTGAAACAAAATCCCGGTCTGGACTTTTACTCTATGGACATGAATTACCCAACTCTGATTATGTGCACAAATAAACCTTATGCGTCACAGCACATCAGTAGGCTGTAAACAAGATACTAAAGTGGTCTGCTAGTACATACTACTCCACCTATCAACCACAGATTTCCTTAAGCACCTCCCATGCTCTCCGATTTTACCAGAAAACACATAACTCAAGAAGCTCACAAACCTTTCTGTTTGACGAGTAAGCATTTTTCCAAATATGAAATATATAACTACGCATTATTACAACTAGTGTGTGTTTCTGACATAAATTTATTCAAGAGAAACATTTCCCAAAATGTGTACAAAAAAATCTGTGACTTGGCTGCTTGTAGATAACACCATGAAAAAAGTCGTTAAGTCGTGAGAGCTTTATGCTCTTTCCAAATATACTTGTCTAGCTAAACATTTCAGTTAAATGTTTAATGTTAAGTGTAGCTATTTGCGGCATGTAATTTTCTCTGTATATTTAATTTAGTTATGTAATAAAACTGTGTTGCTAAGGCTCAATGTATTTAACATCGCATTTTTTGGTGTAAATTGTGGTAAAATGTTATGTACAATGGGGGGGGGGAAGCAAAACCGGTACGCAGGTGAATGACGTATTGGTTTATTGCATTTCATCATTATTGCTGGGTCATTATCATATGTTAATTTAGCGTTACCCGGGCTGTATTCTAATTCAACAAGATATTACCCAGCTAAATTGCATTCACACAGCACGCACGCAGATGACAAGGAAACCTTTTTTAAAATCAGTCATTCAACTCCAATGCGCAGATTATCGTTTTCTTAAATCAGTATACAGCCCGCATTAAATTTAGTGGTCAATAACTTTACCCTTCTGGATTTTTTTTTTTTATATTTGCGAAGAAAATTACAAAATTCGTGTATTAGAATATATGTTTAAGGTTTTGTTGTATTGCCAGATGCATATATGAGTGCACTGCTCTCATCACACCCAGTGTGCACCCAGATCAAAAATAGCCCAGTATTTTACAGGGATGAAGGGGAGCGTGTCGCCGGCTGCCGTACACGCTGCTCAGTGACGCGCCTTGCCGGTGTCCCTTAGCGGAAACATTGCTCGCCTCTGCTGCTGCTGCAAATCCAACATGGTCCACGCAGGGAAGCAGGATGAAGGACAACGAAGGGACGTGTAATGCATCCATCGCCAGCGGCAATATTTGGCCGGCTGAATCCCAGCATCATGCCGAAACCCTCCCATAGCTGTTGTAGTTTTTGATCATTATTTCCAGGTCAGGGTCTCGGTTTCCTGTGCGGCTTGTTTGTATTAAAGATGGCCGGTGATGGAGGCGCCCTAAAGGATATTAATGAGATTAAATCCCAATTCCGGACAAGGGAGGGTTTCTACAAACTGCTTACCCTGTCGGACTCACAGCAGCGGGGCGGTATTCCACGGGGTCTGTCCACGAGTGCCGGGGTGGGTCCCGGGGCCGGACCGGGTTCGGTACCCGGTGGTGGCGGCGGAGGGCCGGTTCAGGGGCCCGGGGCTACCTCCTCTGCCACTGCCGCAGCCAACTCCTCTCCGACCGGTTTCCTGCCCCCGGTCCGGGTGTCCATGGTGAAGCTTCAGCCAGAAGATCCCAGTGAGGAATCGGAACGAGTTTGCTTCAATATCGGCAGGGAACTTTATTTTTATACCTACACGAACATCAAGAAGGTAAGACGATCGGAGAAGCAGCAGGACAAACTTGACAGGAGGAAAATGTGTTAGCCAGCTACCCGGTTAGCACACTATGGATAACTGGATAGATGCATCCTGCAAGTTAAACCCCAGATATCCTGATACTCTTATTATTTAAATCTCTTGGAACAAGGGAAGCCATTGTGTATTTGAACAATATTTTATGCATGGATAGATGATTCAGCACAAGACACTGAGCATTGCTTTGGGTCGGGGGCGTGCTAATTATGGCCATGCATGAACGATCGCCTCTGGGAAATTGACAGAATAAAACGTGTCCTGCGGGATCTGACCCTTCGCGGTGACGTAACTTCTTGTGCCTTAAAGCGTCTGGATGCCGTATGCTGAGCAATTTGGGTTTAAGGCAGTCGTTTTTGCTATATATGTACTGATCAAAGTAGTATTTAAAACTGCGATTGTGTGTAATATCAAAAAGCAGTGTTTGTGAGTGTAAAGATGTGCTGTTTGTCACCCATACCCGCAGCTTTCGGTGGTAAGGGATGTCCCCTCCTTGACCTATGCAAAAAGATTGTGAAACTGATACGTTCGCTAGTGATAATCTTTAACGGAGTCGATTAAGGTCAACCGATACAAATGACATTTTGCTAAGAGACAGCCACGGTATGCGAGAACTTGGGTAAAATCCCCGACGGCAGGAAATCTGACCATTTAAAAGCGTACTGTGAGGAATCAATAGGTAAGAGATATAAAAGAATTCAACCCCACTCCAGTCCTTATGGGTTGTTATGTTATTTTATATGCGTTTTCCAATTGCTTATTGTATCGAATCTGCCTTTATTAGTGTTTTTTTGGTCTTTTGCAAACGAAACTGTACTGGGGGCTTGACAGTTGTCATTGTCGATGGGCTTCAATCCCTAAAATTTAAGGTATTCTCAAAAGTACCAAATTGCCAAAGGAGGCATCTTAGATTTTTGCATTATACAAATATTCAGGTCCTCACCAGTTCAGATCAATAACAGCATGTAAATAATCGGATGGAAGTGGACAGGCGGTCAGTGCAGTACTAGCAGATTTTCAGTTTTCTATATAAAAGCTGTGTAAAAATCTTGTGTCCTCTAACACAAATCTCTGAAGCACAAGATTCATAATTTGATAAATGAATTGCATGTGTTCTGATTGAGGGCTTTTGAGGACTGTCTGATGTTAAAATGCATGTGATCTTACTGGTACATTGTTTCTCTCCACAGGCTGTAGACCTCAGCAAGCCTATTGACAAACGCATCTACAAGGGGACCCAGCCCACTTGCCATGACTTCAATCAGTACTCGGCCACCTCCGACAGTGTGTCGCTGATTGTGGGCTTTTCTGCCGGCCAGGTCCAATACCTGGACCCCATCAAAAAGGAGACAAGCAAGCTTTTTAATGAGGAGGTGCGTGTATGTTTCTGTGTGAAAGGTTTACACACTGTGTCTGTTGGCATGCCATGTCTTTACTTCGGCACATGTGTTGTGTGCTTATATTATTGCATTAATGTCAATAATAATAATAATAATAATAATACCTTTATGTATATAATGAGTTATAGCACTTTTCAAGCTAAGTGGCATTTCACATCATAACCGGCAGAATCCTCAGGAATAATGTCGCTGAAAATACTTTAGCATCTCGGGTTTTTAGTCTGGACTTTGGAACGACAAGAAAACCTTGGTCAGATGATCTTAAAGGTCTAGCGGTTTTGATAGCGCTCTAGCAATTCGGATGCATAGGGTGAATCTCAATACCAAGAAGGCAAAGGCCATACTTGTGGTCTTGGTCAGACTGGTCTTTCTAATTTGCCTTCCAAGAATGAACATGAGGCGCGATGAATCATGGGATTGGTCTTGTCTGGCGAGGATGCAACTGATGTATCCTTGATATCTGAGGCGGAGCAAGACCAGCTTCTGGGGATTTTTACCGTCCTCGCGTACTTCTGTTCTTAGAACTGGTCTTCAGCAGTGGAAGATGACGTAAAACGGGTACACGAGAACATAAGTTTGGTCAAGTACGCATATTGAGATTCACCCATGGTTTGGAGCTAGATCATGCAAGGCCTAAAAAGTGATTAATACAATTCTAAAATAGATCCTGAACTGAATTGGAAGCCAGTGAAGTGATGCCAAAATTGGGCTAATATGTTCACAAGTCTTTGATCTAGTATGAGTCCCTTTACGGAATAAAACACTGCAGTTATTTCCCTTACTGGTACAGTGGGAATGCAGACTCAGGATTAAAAGCTTCATTTTGCCAAGTACATTCTATGTGTCGCCCTGGGTTTTTTTTTGGCAGTGATATTTTCATTTTCACACATAACATTCCTTACGTGTCCTTACAATATAAATAAGACTGAAAATGCTGACTGGTATTTACATGCAATGCAAATGGTCCTTAATGCTCAGTGCACGCAGATAACATCCAGTGCAGATCGAGGAGTGTCAGCCTTAGGGCCAGTAGGCTATGTGACGATGGTTTTGGCATTACGCGGTGTTTGCTCTCGTGTTTGTTGGGCGGGGGGGGGGGGCACAGACAGCTGGGTGCTTCGCCCTGTTGTTGCTCTGCTGTCACCTGGGGTCCTTTGTGGGTGGAATCGTGAGAATAGCGTTTTCCTCCAAGTGTGTTAAGTGACTGGATGAAGCCCGCAGTGTGCAGACCGGTAGGAAGCAGGTGGCTGATAGCACACGCGCCAGAGGAGGCGGCTGCTGGTTTTCACCCCTCCTGTGTTTGCTTAGCATGCATGGGGGGGGGGGTGGTGCTGTAATGTGATAAATTCAACATTCCAGACTGTTAGACTAAATGGGTTAAAAGTTAGGGAGAATAAAAGAGTTTGACCATATTGGGAACATAAGAGGATATATTTATAGGGAAAACCTAGGATGTAATTTTCATGATGTGCTTCTTTAAACGCTTGGTTAAAGCTAAAAAAAAAAAGACACTCATGCTGTGAATCAAGTGATGTTGATTGATGCAGCAAGACTGCAAATTACCCTTTTGTATATAATATGGTACATGGCAAAACTGTATACCATGTACAGCAATTCTTTGTATAACAGGGTCTGCAAAGTGCTAAATAACACAATGCTAATCTCTATAGTAATACAGTAAAGGTGATTGTTATTTCTACCGTGTGATAAAACCTTCCTAAGTGGGAGAACTGGGATATTGCAACAGCGCAAATCTCTGACAGGATTTACGGAGGGTGGACAAAATAAACATCACGTGAAAAGGACATTAAATTTACAGTAACTAAATGGCAATTAAATCACGGCTACAATGGTGAGTCATATAGGATTTGATTCTAGTTAGCAGTATGTGTTGGCAATGAAAGAGCGCTGAAAATCAGCACTTTCATATGTGACAAATAGAGTTCTGAAGAGGCCAAATAGACAGGGCCCGAATTGCTGGTGTATTGAGTGCAGTAACTGCAAAATTATTTAATCTGTCAAGTAGAACAGACACAGAAATCATGACTGGGTGTGGAGTGAATAGGCACAGAATGAGCTGGAGACACATCACGGAATACATGGCTAACGCCACAAAAGTACAGAATCAAAAATGAATAGAAAAGCAAATCAGTGCTCTGCTGTGGTCTCAGAAATGCATTCTGGGAGCTTCACGAAGCTGGATCTGGTGGCCGGGTCGTCATTTGGAACTGTTTGTATGAAGGACCGATGCCTGACGATGGGTAGCCTGGTATGAAAATCCCTGAGCAACTGGAAAAAAAAAACTGTGGTCTGATGAGTCATATTTCACTCTTTCCTCTAAATCCGGGGGGGGGGGACAGTTACGGAAAGCGAGAAGATACCTTCAACCTACAGCGTGTGTTGGTGTGGGTCACATGGTCAGATGATGCTGTGAATATGAGGCCATTTTACAGAGCAAGGTGCATCTTGTGGTGCAATCTGTATTCCCTCGAGATGTTTCCATATTCCAAAATTATAATGCCTCAGTGTAAACTATTAAATTCAGTGGTGGTTTCTGGTGTTCAAAAAACACTGTGATATCCTCGGCTACCAGATCTAAACATCTTTAAATGGTAATGCTGGAGCTCGGAGTGCAAATGAGATTCACACCTCCTTCGTCCTTCAAAGAACTAGAGGCTTTTCTGCTTGAAAAGTGGTCCCAAGAGAGATTGAAGCTATTCTGAAAGCCGAAGGCTTGGTGCTGCTCCTCATCAGGTCCTTGACAGATGTATGGTTAGATGTTTCTGTTATTTTGTCCACCCACTGTACGTCACTATATTGTACCTGCAAGGACCTTTTTTTGGTAATATGTTCTTGGCAGTTACTGTACTTTTCCATGACTTTAAGTGGCACATGACTTTGGGGAACAGTCCCAATCAATGACAACCTACGGCAGCCTCATGGTGGGCAACCGCACCAAGTTAGGTTGGTCTGTTTCATAGATCAGTGTTTCCAAATCCAGTCCTTCAGAACCCACAGACAGTCCACGTTATTGTTCCCTCCCTGAGTAGCAAAAGTGCACAAGTGTTGCTGTCTGGTAAAGGCTTGGGAGGGAGCAAAAACGTGGACCGTCTGTGGGTTTCCGAGGACCGGATTGGGAAACACTGCCACAGAAAAACAGATTATTCTAGGAGGCAGATTCAGTGTTATCCAGAGAATTGCTGATACACGAATAACATGTTAATGTTGACAATTGTAATGGAATTCTTCAGTGCTGTTCTTTGTCAAATAATTTAATAGCTAGTTCTTCATCTGCATTTAAATTGTTCATTCATATTCCATATGGTTCTGATTGATTTGGACCTTTTAATAATAGTCATCTCAGGATGTTGTACAAGAATGTTATGAAGATCTCCAAATCCCAAAAGAATGCACATGTGCTATATATTACACCTCAAAATTAAGTTGGTTAACTTGCTTTCCATTATAGGCCAACTTAATGGGCCAATTATAGAAGATTCACTCTTTGAAATAAGTATTACTAAAATATTAGTCTCCAGTGTAATGAATATGGAAAAACAGGAAATGATATTTGTCACATAGATACTTCTGTTATGGTAATCATATAAATTCAGTGCATTGAACTTTGAAATACCACTTAAACACTGTAAAATCTGGAATCTTTAGTGGGGAATTAAGACATCTATGTGCCTGTAACATATACAGTTTGACACAGACTTTTGAACCCTAATTTCCCATCAAATGACCCATTAAATCTAAATTTCATCCATCCATCTATCCATCTTCTAAACACTTTTCATGGTCAGAGTCATGAGGATGAATGCAGATTCTTGGATGTGAAGTATCTCAGACGCTTACCTTAACTTTTTCTCTTCCTCACTCCCTGAACATCGGCTCCCCAGAGGTTAATAGACAAGTCCAAAGTGACATGTCTGAAATGGCTGCCCAAATCGGAGACACTTTTCCTGGCCTCTCACGCCAGCGGGCACCTGTACCTGTACAACCTGGAGCACCCTTGTGGCACGGCTGCGCCCCAGTACTCCCTACTGCGCCAGGGGGACGGCTTTGCCGTCTACGCCTGCAAGACGAAAACGCCGCGCAACCCGCTGCTTCGTTGGGCGGTGGGGGAAGGGGGACTCAATGAATTTGCCTTCTCTCCTGATGGCGTCCATGTCGCATGCGTAGGCCAAGATGGATGTTTGCGAGTGTTCCACTTTGACTCCATGGAACTGCAGGGTGTCATGAAGAGCTACTTTGGGGGACTTCTGTGCGTCTCCTGGAGTCCCGATGGCAAGTACCTGGTTACAGGCGGTGAAGACGACCTGGTGACCGTCTGGTCCTTCGCCGAGAGTCGTGTTGTAGCCAGAGGCCACGGCCACAAGTCCTGGGTCAACGTGGTAGCCTTCGATCCTTTCACCACCAGCCTGGAAGACGAGGAGCCGACAGAGCTGAGCGGCAGTGAGGAGGACCTGCAGGGGGCGCCGCACTTCGGCCGGGTACGCACCAGCAGCACCCTGTCCCGCCTGTCCCGGCACAGCTCCAAGGGCGGAACGACCTCCGTCACCTATCGTTTCGGCTCAGTCGGGCAGGATACGCAATTCTGCCTGTGGGATTTAACAGACGACGTGCTGTACCCCCGCCTGCCTTTGTCGCGCGCCCTCACCAACACCTTCAGCACCACCATCCCGCCGTCAGTCAGCGGAGGTAGTAATACGTTGGGCGGAGGTGGAGGCGGTATAACCGGGGAAGGCCACCTTCATCCTACTCATCCTCACCAGCCTCCCCCGTTACCCCGGTCCCTCTCTCGCTCCAACTCCTTGCCCCACCCCGCGGTTGCCAACGCCTCCAAGGGTCAGGGCGGCACGGACGGCGGTGGCAGCGGAGGCAGCGGCGTCGCTCCCTTCAGCATCGGCCGCTTCGCCACGCTGTCCTTGCAGGAGCGCAAGTCGGACAAGTTGGGCGGGGGCGGCGGTGGGGCCGAGAAGGAGCACAAGCGCTACCACAGCCTGGGCAACATCAGCAAAAGCAATGACAAAATCAACATGGCGCCACGGAGTAACCGCCTGGACGCCACCAAGGTCCTGGGCACCACGCTGTGCCCGCGCATGCACGAGGTTCCGCTGCTGGAGCCGCTGGTGTGCAAGAAGATCGCCCACGAGCGACTGACTGTGCTCGTGTTCATGGACGACTGCATCATCACTGCCTGCCAGGAGGGCCTCATCTGTACCTGGGCGCGGCCTGGCAAAGCGGTGAGTCTGACAGTCTGCGTGACGGAACGTCATCATTTGTCACGGTGGATGTGAACAGCTTTATAACTTTCCCTCTCTTTCGCTCTTTTCCTGTCGCTTTCTCTCACTCTTGCATTTCTCTCTCTCTCTTTCTGTATCTCCCTTTATCTCTGTCTCATTATCTTTCCCTTTGCTTGTAACCTCCCCAGAACTTGACAGCACAGAATGGGAACTCTCCCAGTGGCACTGTGGTATAGCTGGAGATAGAACACTGTACGTATCACATGCCCCTCCCCCCGCTCCCGATTGGTGGACTTAGGATGCGGAACTCGGCCCATGAGCGCGGCACGAGCCAATGGCGGCTGTCGATCAGTATGGTGTCCCGCCCCGTGTCATTCCTCCAAGCCCTCCTGTCTGGTCCTTAATACTTCAGAAAGACTGCAGGATGAAGCTTTCCTGGAGCTTCGGGTCGGGCCACAGTGTTTCCTTTTCAAACACCACAAAAGCCACGACTGTTGTACTTTATTTATTTTAAACTAACAGACTGTAGTAATTTATATTGTACATATTCAGAATACCCTATAAATGAAGAGGACTAGATGTATCAAGATAATGAGTTAAAGAGGAAGCAAAATGTTTAATATATTAAGATCCTATATTGTATATAGCAACACTGTTAAATTAAATGTTTGCATTTAGGGAATTTAAGAAATAGTGTCTGTGTGTAATAACTGTCATATTCATTAAAGCAAATATGTAGTATGTTTCGAGACCTGTGAATCCTGGATTTCCAAGCATGATGTGAGTGACACACATAATAATGGCATACAAAGTAAACTTTTCTTGACTTCTATGCTTATATAAAGGGACTTACAGTGCTGTTCAGTCAAATTGAACGCAGCTACATACCAGAATTCTATACACATTGACCATTCCTGACCATTCCTCCTGCAGAATGTTACACTTAAACCGTTGAGTTTCTGTTGGACTGGGAGTCAAGCATCTGTGGCAGCCCCTCTGCGACGCCTCTGACAGGATATGTGCACAGTCAATGCTCAATGTTTACCAATCATTCTAAGCACGTTGTGCATCTTCTGCACTTCCCCAGCAAGCCTGTTAGGGCAAAACATTTCAGACCGTCTTCGTTTTACTAGAAGGTATTCTAATGACAAACCAGAACACAGTTAACTGGAAAATGAATCAGTCTTGCAAGTTGTAGTGATAAAGTGACAATTCAGCCTGCCTGGTCAACGTAGATGTTTGTGGTAAACTAGAAGAGTACTCTGTATGTTCTGTAGGTCTATGTGCAATTGAGTAGACAGCCAGATCAAACACTAAATCTTTCTACTCCAGTCCTTTTGATACACAGTGTTGGCTACCCCTAAAATGTGATATTATCCTCTTCACTTTTTAATTAGTGCAGGAATGACATCTCACCATTTAGTGTAATGAGGAACAAATATTTTATTTCTTTATTTTTCCTTCTAACAATATACAACTCATCTGTAGCATGTATGATTTTTTTGTATTACGGTGTGCATTTTACTCACAGTAACACTGAAGTAATGAAGTGGCAGAGACTCATGTTTGTATATGAAAATCTGTTATTAAAACTATTAACTCTACTAATTATTCTGTGGTTTAAATGAATTATGTTCTTTTTACTAATTAGATGACCAAGTGTAAAAGAGAACAGTTAGAAAACTTGTGTTGCAACCTTTACTGGTTAGAGTAATTCCTCATCCTTGAACAGGGTAGCTCTGATAAGTGTCTTACACAATTTTTGACATGACACGTTATATGAGCTGTTGGATTGGGAAAAAAGGCTAAAAGGAATTAAATGTATGCCTTTCTTTCAAAATCTTTGATATGTTTATTTATCTAGCTTCAAACCAATGACGTGAGTTGCTGTCAGCAAGAGATGACTGTTGTAATCAAAATTCTTTTTGTTTAGTATACTTTGGTCCTCATTTTGGTAAGTGATTAACAAAATGTAAAAAAAAAAAAAATGAAATCCAAAATAATTACTTAATTATTTCTGGTGATGACCAAACTTGTCTTACATGAAATGTGTAAGGTGAACGCATACTTAATTTAGGTGAACTTGAGCAATTCCACCTTCACCTAAGTGCACGCACTTCATCGTAATGCATTTTTTGAGTTGTTGCTATCGTATCGCTAGCTAGCTAATTGTTGCTACCCCTGAAAGACATATTGCTATGATATCTTTATTTTTATTTTTAATGTGAGATGAGGTTTTACTTTGCTGTCCATCAGGTACAGTTCTGTGTGACTGTTGACGTGTTATGGATGTGCTTTTCCACTGCCTACAGAGCTTCGTACTGCTTGGTAGCTATTTTGTCCATTTCTAATGCAAACATTCTCTAACCAGTGGGAAATGCACATATTTCCTGCAAAAGAGTGACTTCTGGTTCTGGTTTGTTCTGTTTTTTTTCCTGGCAATTAAATATTGTCGTTAACCCTGAGATCTCAGAAGATTGAGTCTCTTGTTTTTTGTCCCTTATTATTTATACCGTTTTTTGAATGTCTGAATGCTACAGTGTTTCCACTATCGCAGTGAAAGTTCATCTCAATCCTATTCATTATATACTGTGTATATTCAATAAAGATCATAAAATTGTATATTCCTACGTTAAGAACATAATAGCCTACTGTATTTTGAAAATTACAATGTCACGTGAAATTAAGTATAATCAATGTATGGAGACCAGTAACTTTTAAGGAACTTCCATTTTCATAATGGGACGGCTAAATGAGTACGATAACCATGTCACAAATGGAAGTGTTTTCCTCTCTGTCACTGTGGTATAACGTTGAGCATTTAGCAATCTCTTGCATCAGTTGTTGCATCAGTTGATGGTTGTGAATTGGGCAGCCTATATCTCTCTGGGCCATTTGTGCTGTCTGGTATCCCCTGAAACAGAGGCACTGAAATTAGAGCACTGGACCTCAATCAGCAGCAGGTAAGCAAATACGTAATGACTGGACAACTAGTATATTATTATGTTTTTGGATTTTTTTTAAGTCATGAAAGATCTTGTGTTTGTTTCTGCATGTCTGTAAGTGTCAATATGCATGTCTGAAGTGGTGTGAAAGGACATGCAGGCAAGAGACAAAAGATACGGATGTTTGAAAACTTTTCAACTTTTGAGCAAACTTCCAAGAGTTGATTTTGATGGAGTGCAGGCATTAAGATAATTATCCGGACATCAACATTAGGAATATCAGTGGATTGCCATTCAGGGTTGGTTTATCTTTAGAATTCATAAATGAAGGCACATGTTCAGACACAAATCAATGACTCTTGAAATGCATATAGAAATTGTACTATATCTAGTACTGATAATATCCTGATACAGTTTTGTTCGTAGAAACTACAATATTGTTCTGATCCATTATTAAAAGGAAATGAAAAGACATGCGGCCGTGGTTGATGCCCAAATGTAATATAATCATAATTGCATACGATCTACTAAATGCCATTAGATTCTTCTAGAAGTTTCTTAGGACCTACTTTGTCTGTATCTTTTATATTCGAACCTGCTGCCATTGTTAACAGCTCCCCTAACAGGGCCTATATACATTAAAAAATATGTTTATGCCTAACAGATGATTACTATTAAGAGAACTAGATTAGACAGTATTAATTTACCTGCGCGAATACTATGGCTTTTGCGTAGTCTTAAAATTTGATTATCTTAAATAAACATCACATTATGTCCGGCTTTACCGTGTTGTTACATACACGCACTATAAAAAGCTTATTAAAACTTTTTGTTATAATTTAAATTAAAATTGGACACAGCTCCAAGAATATAACATTTTGTTAAAGGTAAACTTGTTAAAAACAGCTCTAGTGTACTTTCCTCACTTTTCTCACCTGTAAACCGCGACTTGTCTCTTAGGACTGAGGGGAACGTTCTCAGTAAATTGTCGTATATTTTGCGTGATCATCAGTCAACAAAAGGAGCACTCAGTAAAATTTGCCATACAGGAAGGTGTGGGGGCTTCCCCTTGGTAACTTTCGCAGTGGGCCTCCTGCCGTGACCAGCCCGGGGGCGGATGACCCCCCACCTCCTCCACTGCTGGTGTGAGAGTGTCTAGACCACGGTTCTTCAACTCTGGATCTCGATTCCAAATCCAGGCCGTGTTTTCAGTTCTCCCAGGTAGTTGTTTAATAATTACTGATTCTGATTGGTCAGAGGCTTCACACATGACTGACAGGTAAAGGAAGGCTGGAAAACCAGTAGTGCTCGGACCTCGAGGACCATGAGTTGAATAACCCTGGTCTAGACTGTACAGAGAATAATTTAATGAACAAAAAGCAGCCAGCCAATGGAGAAATGCAAAAAGGTCTCTGAACTTGCCTGCTCTTACAATGGTTCTGGAGGCAAATGTGGGTCCTGCCTGGGACACGCTAGGTGTACCTAATAAAGTGGCCACGATATATTCTCCTTTCAATGAAATGTTTGAACTTCATTGTGTTCTTAGGAAGGCGTCACGTTTTCTTTTGCAATGGAAGAGTCGACATGTTTAAAACAGGTGAGGCAAGATATCGATCCCTAATTTTTACATTAACCGTTGATGTTTGGATTTTCAAATGTCAAAACATCCACTAACAATTTATATCTTGGTTTAAAAGTCCAATTCCCCTGTTCGTAAGTGTACATATGCTGCATGAAGAAATGTAATTATAAAAATGTATTATGAGCTGTCAGGGCTCAGCATGGTGGCTCTGTGATTGGCCATACTGCCTCATACCTCCAAGGTTTGGGGTTTGAATCCTGAATGTTATCGTATAATTTGGTCTTATTATCGAAGGCAAATGGGATCTCTGTCCCTCACTGCACCAACACTAAAGAGAGCTTGGAAAGAGTGAAAAACAACAGACCTACTCCAAAAAATGAAGAACACGATGTCTGGAATAATGCTTGTGAGTTCAAGATATGTTCATGTACAACCAGATTTTAATAATTTATATTAATTTAATAATTTGGAATGCATACTGTGTTCCTAATGTCTCTCTTGGAAATGCTGTGTTGCTTTCTGATTGTGCACCTTTGTGTTTCAGTCCTTTTGCTTTTGTGCACATCTCTTACTGTGACGTTGCTGCTAATTCTGGAGGGATGCAGACCTCCTTCAGAACCCTGGCTGTTATTCGGCAGTGGAAGTACAAAACTGTGGGACTGGGGAGCTCTACAGGTTGTAGTGACATTTACTGTCCTCCAGGGGGTGCTTTACTGCCTTCCATTTGGTAAGGTGAGTCAAAACTAGCATCAAATATCTTCTTGAATATCTTACAAGAAAAAACTTCATTTCTACTCCTTAAAAATAATTTTTAAGAATGTACACATACTCTACTAGAATGTTTCGAAAAATTTAATATGTATTACATTATTCTGTAATAAGTTTGATGTTTTAATGCTATAAGTTCACTTAAACTTTTCCCTCCATCTATCCATTGTCCACCGCTTATCCGGGGTCGGGTCACGGGGCAGCAGTCTAAGCAGGGAGGCCCAGACCTCCCTCTCCCCACCCACCTCCTCCAGTTCCTCCGGGGGAATACCACGGCGTTCCCCGGCCAGCTGAGAGTCATAATCTCTCCAGGATGTCCTGAGTCTGCCCCGGGGCCTCCTCCCGGTTGGACATGCCTGAAATCACCTCCCCATCTCAGATCTCAGCTGGCTACTTTTGATGTAGAGGAACAGAGGCTCTACTTTGAGCCCCTCCCGAATGTCTGAGCTCCTCACCCCGTCTCTAAGGCTGAGCCCAGACACCCTGCAGAGGATGCTCATCTCCGTCGCTTGTACCTGTGATCTCACTCTTTCGGTCACTACCCAGCACTCACGACCATAGGCGAGGGTTGGAACGTAGATCAACCTGTAAATCGACAGCTTTGCCGTTTCACTCATTTCTCTTTTCGCCACAACAGACCAGTACAACGTTCACATCATTTTTGATTCTGCAGTAATTTACCTTTTTTCTTAAATACTTTTTTATTAATTCGGATGCTGATGAATAGCTAAAATTTTCGAATTTAAGTTTTCCCATATCCAAAATAGTTTTAGGTCTTTTCTGTTTTCAGCAAACTTTGTTTTCTTGGCTGGTCCTCTGGGCTTGCTTTATTAGGTTGTTTGATTAAATCTATAGGATTTTATTTTCTAAATTTATTTTATTTCTCTACTTTCTATTTGTTTCTTTTTCTTTTAGAGAGACATTGTATTTACAGTTCAAATAAAATAAAATCTCTTCATTTTTAGGGCATTAATATTATTGTTTCAAGTACAATTATGAAATAGTTTCATTTTTAAAATTACAATAGCTGATAATTAGCTAAAAACAGAGTAAGCCACGTTAATTAAAGAATATATATTTTTTAAACCAAACAAACCAAACTAATGTATTGCACTTTGTAATATATGAAGTACTTTCTAGAAAGTATAACTGCTAGTAAAAATAGGAACAGCTCAATCAAGCCTTATTGATTTGATGGTCAACTGAATTGAAACAAAAACATAAACTGCAGAGCCATTAAAAATTCCCCCAAGATACTTGTGAATTTGGTAAAATGCCTTTTTGAAATGAGCAAAGGGAAAAGTAACAAAATCCTGCCTTAAAATATGAAATCTAACAATAAACAGCTTCATTATGGTCGGCGCTGACATGACAGGGCTGAGCTGCTTTGCAGAATGTGGGAAATTGGAGGCCAGCTTCAGTTTTTATTCAAATCAGAGATAACCGCCTCCCTTGGGCCTGGGTGCAGGAGAAGGCCATAGAAGTGCCCCCCCCCCCTGCTGGGAAGGTGCTGTCCTACTCCCAGATTAAGAGACACCGTAGAGGTAACATAAAGATAAGATAAGACAGAACTTTATTGATCCCTGTGGGGTGGGGGAGGGAGGGGGGAAGGTTCTCTTTGTTCAGCAGTAGAGGAGGGAGTCAGTGGCTCTAGTCCAGGGCGGTGGAGGATAGGATGTTAGAACAGAATGGCGCTTTGTCAGGCAGCACCGAGAGATGGAAATGGAATGGAAATAGGGCGAGACTTCTCTAGGAAGGAAGGGCAAAGCAGCCCATACCTCAGGGTCAGCACGGGCGTGAGAAATGTGACAAGGTGGAGGTTAGGTACAGGAAAAGGTGGGGCTCACTCTTATAGGATGGAGAAGTGGTCTTAGAAATGGCCATGACCTTTTAAGCTGCCTTTTATTGACCAATCTTCTAACCCGATGTAGTATAGGCAGGGAACATTCAGAACAGGACGGATTGCAGGGCAACCTTCATTTATTGTGAAATATATTTATTTGTTACTTTCTATTCAGGTAGTTGAAGGCAAAGTGGGACATGATGGAAGATGCATAAAATACAGTATGAATGGTAAGAAAATTGTTGTTTTTTCTTTAGCAGAGTCCGTAAACATGGAGTCAGAGGACAGGGTCTGTGTGTCCCTGGACCAGTTATTGTTGAGGCCCATTCCTTTGCCAACAATAATAGGATTACTCTACTAGCCATGGGATTTGAACCCACAACCTTCCAGATAGGGACACAGATTCCTCAACTCATCAACCGACACACTACCCATTCTGTACTTTTAAAATTTGATTATTGGCTCTTACACAACTAATGGAGATTTGTGGGGGTGTTTTGAACACTCTCTGCTTCAGGTCCTGCCATAGCATCTTGATTAGATTGGACAGGACCTTGACTTAGTCAGTCCATTCTTTTGTAAATTTGATTGAATGCTGCAGAACATTGACTTGTTGGAACACGTACTTTTAGTGACTCACAGACTGATGACCTTACATTATGCTCAAGAATATTCTGGTACACTTCAGAATCCATGGTTCTCTTATTGATTTTGACTCCTCCAAGTCCAAAAAAAGTTTAAAAAACACAGATCATGATATCTCCACCAGCGTGCTTGTCAGTAGGGCTAGAGTTATATTTAGCAATGGGCAGTAATGGATTTCACCAAGAAGGTTGTTTCTGCTTCGTGTCCAAAAAGAACAATTCAGAAATGTTCAGGTTCAGATCAGGAACAAAAGAATTTTTGATTTACTTAATTAATTTGATATTACTACATGCTCATTTTCCTCTAAAACAAAGTGTACGGGAAAATACAAACCCCCATAATTTCAGTTTAGGAATGACTCTTATGAAATACATTTTATGGTAGAATTTTTGTAATTGTATGAGGGGTTCGAAAACTTTTAAGCGTCACGCTTAAAATTCGTTTCAGCTCCTGTTTGTAGCCTGGTGTGCAGACGAGGTGGATTAAGTGGGTGGATTTGAACGGTAAATATGGCACATGCAGATTCTTTCATCAGCCTGACTTTTACGGCTTCTCGCAGGCCTGCATGCCCTATCTGTGACGCTGCTGCTCCTGGCTCTGTTGTGGCAGCGTGGCATTTTTCGGGCGTCGATGATCAGCGGCCAAGTCCCACAGCTGGTGACGGCCGGCACGGCCGTGTCTCTGCTACTCAGCATCGCTCTGTACATACGCTCCTTCAGGGCCCGCCCACAACAGCTGGTAAACTATGGAGAAAAGGGTATGCGATCAAAGAAAGCCCACGAACCTTAGTTTTGTGTACATGACACCTGCACACACGTCTTGCCACCCCCTCTTACAACCTCTACGATGCTGCTGCTGCCAGGTAACTTCCTGCAGGCGTTTGCTTTAGGAAGAGAGAGCGACCCATCCATCGGTGGGATTGATATGAAGCTGTTCGTCATGGTCAGAATCGGCTTCATCGGATGGGTAGGTGGCTTCGCCTGCAGCACAGATCACACGGCGCTCAGCTTAGATATTTACATTTCTGCTGAACGGCACCCTGGGAAGTCTTCTCCTTGACCACGTTCTTGCAAATGATTTCTCTCACCGACAAGGCCCTGGTGGACATCTGCTACCTGCTGACGGCGATTGAGGAGCGGAGCTGGCCCACCGCCCCCCTGCTGCTTGTCGTGATCTTTCAGATGATTTACATTCTCGACTTCCTCGTCGATGAGGTGATGCCCCTTTTTTATTCATGGTCATTCTCCTCTTTTTTTGTCTTCCCTGCCTTCTCTCTCTCTTTCTTCATTACACACAAAATATATGCAGGAATGAACAAAGTCTAATGTCTCAATGATTTTTTTTTTTTATTACTCTAATAACCCCTCCAGGTTTCTCTTATCAGGGATGTCACATGTGTAGCTTTCATACGGGGTTAAACTAAAACCAGCAAAATTTTTGTCCGCCGTCCAGCTTCCAGCTTCCATGTTTAAAAACTATGAAGCGAACGGAAAGTATCAAATTCTCCATGTTTTTATTTCTGTACAGTGCGTTAATGTACAAAACAAAATTTTTAAACAAATGTTTTACATGCTCTTTATGTCAAGCACGTATGGTAAGTTCACCATAGTTTTGTTTTTTGGGTTATGGCAGTTTAGAGGTGTACCGCGTCATAGTGGGCAGAGCACTCATTAAATTAAACTTTAAACATTACATGACAGTTCATTGAGGAATGTTTCAACATCTTTTCTTGTCTTTGTAGATGAGAACATGACGCACTGACAATGAAACATTTCATTAGCTCCTTGTTTAAACTGTTGCCATGATATTTTATTTTGCCATTATTGTTTAGTCAACGCTTTTATCTAGACACTTCTTACCTAGATGAATTGTACACATTCATGCAGCTGATTACTTTCTTTGAGTATCAAAATGGCATTGCACGCTGCTGATTTTGGGATTCGAAGTTCATTTTCAAATTAATCATATTTTCTGTTCTTAATAGGAATCTGTTTTGCCTACGAAAGAATACACAGAGGATGGCATTGGATTTCTGATGATTCTGGGAGAATATATATGGATACCATTTTATTCCAGTGTTCCTGGTTATTTTCTGCTGCATCGGCCTACTCACCTCAACCCCATCGCAGTGACACTGATCTGTCTGATCTTTGGTAGGAGTCCTTTCCAACAAGTCACTATCTTTTCCTATTCCTGATTAATCTTTCCTTTTCCTTCTGAAAATAAATGTCTTCTGTCCATTAGGCAATTATTTCAAGCAAATAAATGGGGCTCATTCTCAGCTAAATCAATCCCCCATTCTTCGTTGTCTTACAGGAATTGGCTTCATTGTGTATTACCTATCTAACGACCAGAAGGACCGATTCCGTAAAAATCCCAACGACCCTGCATTTGCTCGTATGTATTGTATGTCTGTCATCTTATCCAAACTCCTGTGAGAACATCCTCCGGGTCACATGACACCTGCCTCCCTCACACAGACCTGGAGACCTTGTCCAGCCCTTCAGGGAGAAAGCTGTTAGTGTCTAGCTGGTTCGGCTGGGTACGCCACCCAAACTATTTGGGAGACATCCTGATGACCCTGGCCTGGTGTCTGCCCTGCGGTGAGACACTCTACTGATTTTTAGCGTTGGTTCTTTGTTACCATTGCACCACGTAACACCACAACATGCTACAACGTGTACTACAGTTGAGAAAAAGCCTCCACTTTCTTCATTTTCATTCCAATGCATCATTCAGATACAGACACTCCTCGACTTACGCAAATACACTATTTATCAGCTACTTACATAAATGAAAATTGGTCAGATTCCCACACCATTCAAACAAAGCCTGGCCTAGCCTAGCCGACCATAACTAAACATAGTCATTTGTTGCAAACACAAGTATAAAAATGTACATAAGTACTATAATTTTCTAGTAAATGTCGCACATCAGATACTGTAATAAGACCTAGGCCTAGTCAATGAAATTCATTTTTCATGCCTTACTGAAAATGAGTGCGAGACTGACCTATCGTATATTTCAGGTTTTGCTAGCATCTTGCCGTACCTGCCAGCCCTGCAGTGTACCAACCTGCTGCGGGGCCGGGCTACTGAGATCGAGAAGGCGTGCAGCAGCAAACACGGCGCGGCCTGGCGGGAGTACTGCCGTCGCGTGCCTTATAAGCTGCTGCCGTACGTCTACTGAGCGCCATCAGGACAACGAGAAGCCCATTTTGCGTTTAAGGTTTTCTCAAAGCACCCTGCTAGATCTGTGGCATTACATATTCAATAAAGTTTCCAAGTTTTTCAAAGAGTGGTGGTATGTTGTAACGATTTATGGGTGCCGCACAGATTTTGTGTGCTCCGCCTGCTTTTGTGAACACTTCCTGCCACAAACCAAAAGCACACTCATGAAGATGAAGTGATAATTATCTGGTGTAATTCACTGAGTATTTCTCTGCGTACATGCCAGAGTCCTGCAATGGATGGTTGCTGTCTCATCTAAATTGTCACCTGCCTTATGCCCTGCGCTGAATTTCCAGAGCAGGCCCCAGATTTGTGCAGTCTTTATTTGGTTCAGTTACAGAAAACAGATAAGATGATAAGTAGTTTCCAGAAGAAGCTTTTCTTTTCAGGGTTTTCCCAAACGTACTTGGAGCACCATGTTTTGCTTCATATAAAAAAAGGTATGAAGCGTATGTAAGCCACCCTTTATGTAACACTCGTCTGACTGGGAATATATTTGCATTTCAGTACTGTCAGTATAAAGGCAACTTATAAAATGAAGTGTTTTTGTTATCCTTTTATGAAAGGACATAACATTAATTTTCAGTGTCTTTAATCAGATTCCTTTTGCAAAATCGTACTTAACGTTTTCACAACAAGATCCATAAACCAGACTCCTAACTGTTTATCTTGCTGAGTTGTAATTATGTTGTGTTTTTTTCTTCCCCGCCAATCAGGAGTCAGGAGCCACTTGTGTAGATCTTCAGATTCAGCCTTTATTGCAACAGCAAAGTTACAACCAAGGCTGGACACCCTGCAGAAGTGTGTCCAATACTGTTTTACACTATTTTTTATACAAGTTCTAATCATTTAACATATCTCGTCACTTGAGCATCATCATTCCTTCAAACATTCACAATCATTGTTTTCTTCCTTAATCCACACCCCTAGCTGATAAGTTTGTCCATCATTTCTTTTACTGTTTGGTCCCTCCGCAGAACATAATGGTGGCGTGACCATCTCTACCTGTTTTTTTTTTTTTTTTTTTTAAATGCTCAGCCGTGAACTTCTGGTGAGCTCAGATGAATCCCTTCCTTCAGTAGCAAACCTTGGCAGCTTCAGCCTGTTGCACATTGTCTAAATAGAGGGTTGATATTATATTTGTCCTTCAACATAGTGATGAGGTATAACACTAATAAAGGTGGATATTCATACATTCAGGGTTAACATAAAGTAGCTAACAGAAACTCTTAGGCTAACATAAGGTGCAAATACATACTCAGTTGATTACATTGTAATGATTACATCATGAGTATTTGGCATGCTTTTTAATAATACCATAATGATTATATTCTACGTTGGATAATGCTAAATAATATTCCATAATACAACCGCAATGATTGCGGATGTAATTCGGCTGAGTTCTGATAGCAGAACAGCCTTATAGATTTCTAGCTGGGTTATAAAAATGAGTAGTAAGTTATGTTCTGGATTCAAATGTGTATGTCATGTTTATAGCAGTACTTAAGGTTTTAAGCAGAATGGTTTAATTGAAATATAACCCTACTGTCAACAGAGCGAAAATTACATAACGCCAAGAATTCGGGCGCTTTGTCCGAACGACTAGAGGCGAAACAAACTGATGAGACATTTTTATAGAAATGACGTTCCAGAGAGGAACACCTTCTCAGGCGCCATGATGGCGCCTAAGAGCGCCCAGAAAAGCCGCTTACTTTCTGGCGATAGAAGAATTTCATTAGGTTCTGCAGCTGTTGTTTTTTATTATGTGTTATGCTGACATCTTTGTTAGGTTGTGTTCCCCACACGTGCTTGTACCCAGGGTCCACGGGAAAGGCTATTTTAATCGTAACAGTTTCTCCAGGGCTATTTCTCGTGCTTAGTTACGAGTGGTTTAGGGCTGATGAATTTTTATACAGCGGACTTACAGTCGTGCTGGAGAAACGTGGCACACGATGTCCTGTACTGCAAAAGATTGAAACTGCACTTATAATGCACTTGTGAGATACATACAACTAGAACAACATTTGCCTGGATAATCAACAGAAAAAAAAATCAAGTTTCTTAATAATAATAATAATAATAATAATAATTATAATAATAATAATAATAATAATAATAATAATAAAAACATATTTTTCTTCAGTTGGGGGGGGGGCTCTCGTTCGAGGGTTGCCATTCTATGTAACGTGATTTCTTTGATAGGAAACCCTCCGGTAATTGGGGCGTTTTGTGAGCATGCGCACTATGCACGCAGGCGCTGGCATTTGGGATGCGGCCATCCTAAACAATAACAATCTGTCCTGCAAGAAGAAACGTGTTCGAGGACTTCCAGCGAAACGCAAATGGAAACGGATAGGAAAAGGTAAAATATGCGGGTTATTGCCGTAATATTCATATACTGTACGGCACGACTATTTATTCAACATTATGTTGCGTAACAGTGGTGGTTGTATTAGTACAGTGTTACTGTCTCATTCGTTACATGTTTGTCTCGGAGGACTGCAGAGTAGTGCCGATTGATCTCAAATCATATATGACCGAGTTTGCATTAGATTGTGTTGCTCGATGTGTAGAAAAAAAGGTGTTTTTTTTGTCAAAGATGCAAAATCGTTGGAGTTGTCGCAATTTCCGTAACGACGTTACAAATGTTACATTTTTCAGTTTTCAGTTGATAATAAACATAAAGTGTCAAAATGTGGTTAATTGTAGGCCGAATTATCGTTAGTTGCGTGGTAATTGTGTTTTTAATGCATTTATTTATAAGTAGTACAAATTGTTCTCCTACATGAACTTATTTTCTCTAGCCACCAGTGAACCATATCTGAAATATGCTGCAGAATGCCGAGTAGTTCTTTTCGGTGTAAGAACGAAAAATAAAATGGTTGTTCTTTCGGCATGTGTCTAGACGTGATATGGTCTGATTATATGTATTTTGACTACAGCTATCGGTATTTGTATTAAAGATTTAATTAGGTAAATGAATTATTATAATGGCAGAACAGTCAGGCACGTGTTCGCTTATTTAATTATCTTTTAAGTACCAATTTTTTTCATGGTCGAACTGAGCAAATAGCAAACATATGGAGATGTTGATCGTTGCAGGATGTTGTTCAACAGACAGTCCCTTTATGACAACGGTGGACAAACATCAGTTTGTGTTGTTCTTGACGGGGGACAAACTGCACTTTTTTCTTTTTTGCCCGAAATATTCTTAATAACGTTCTAAAGCGTGAAACTGAGTGTATTACAATACTGTCGAGTTTTTAAAAATGATTTATTTCATCAAAGGTATCCGTGCTGCCACATCCGTTTACTTTGCCTCAATGAGTTGTAACCCAGGGTTCTTTTTTAATTGATATTATTCTACTATATATGGGCTGCTGCGGGTTACTGGGCAGCAGAAATCTGTTGACCATTTGGCCGCGGATCCCTCGCCAATCGGAGCCTGGCTGTCTGCAGCTTGAATAGTTTATCTTTCACAGTTGTGTGACGAACCTATTTATCCAGGGTGATTTGCATAGTTTCACACTTAACTGGATATTTATTAACTGAAAACTTGCAGTGTCTTCGTTAGTGGCATACACCCCAGGGTTTGTACCTTTGACTACGAATCCGGTTACAGAACACAATACAGCTTCCTGTGTGCTAGTTATTCTGAGATACGGGGGCTCGGTACTGTAGAGAACATGCTCCGTTTTTATTTTAATTTTTTTCCCACGTTGTTTTATATGTATTTCGTATTGTGGCTGTGTTTAGTTGGTTTTAAATATGGAACTTACTAAAATTGCTTTCGTGTAACAAATATTACTGCCTTGCCGAAAATAGAACGTGTGTTTGTTCTAGATGCATGGATATGTATAGGGCTAGCTTGCTGCTGTAGGTACACTGTGTTCTCAACGAGGGGAGAACTGGAAGCCTGTTGCAGGCCGGGTTTTTTTTTCGAAACCCCTTGGTTCCTCAAACTTGTTATTGTTGCAAACGGCCATTGACGTCACAATCCGGAGGGGGGGAGGGGCAACGACTCCAGCACAGACTGCTGGATCAGCTTCCAGCGCTGTTTTGGTGAGGAGCAAAAATGCACCCCCACCCCACCAACCAGCGCCCAGTGGACTACGAATACCTGAAATGCTTTGGGGCATTGTGTGTAATTACACTCCATGACCCACCTCCGTCAGTGGGCCAAGTCCTGCATGGTGCAGTCAGCTCTGTGGCTCGCTTCCAAGTGGGGAGTAGCCGCGATTAGTATGCTGTCGTCTGCCAGCAGTGCTTTTCTGCACGCCGCTCGTGGACAGAGTGTTCCCATTAAGTCATGTTCCTGTACCAGATGCCCTTAGTTTAAATTAGCAACTCCCTCAATGGTAACATAGCTATATCTCTGGAGAGCATTCAAAATATTAGTAAACAGTTGTTCTTAAAGCTTAGATTGGTGAAATAAAATAATTGTGAGTCCAGCTGGAGGCTTGAGTGTCGACTTTTTTTTTTTTTCCGTTCTCTGCCAGTGTCTTTGTGTAACTGTGCTCCCTGGCTGAAAAGGGGTTGTTGGCTGCCTTTCCCATGCGTGATCTTTTCTCTCGTCCCTCTGGCCACTCTGAACCGCTACATCTGGATCTGTCTGTTTTTTTTTTCTCCTACTTTTTAATTCTCACAACCACATGGTTGGAGTCGTTTGGATTGTATCCAAGTAAGAAGGGCTGGTATGTGTGTGCATGTGTCATAGGGTTATGGGTCACTGGCTTGGCCCGTACTTTTTGTATATGCATGGTTTCAAATTATATGTGCCGTATCGCTTAACCTTTCAGTGTGTCATTCTCTGCGGAAGGCGAAGACGTTTCAGAACTCCGACATAAAGTATAGGGCATCATTTTCGCCCTGAGATCTCTCCTAAGTTAAGAGGCTATAGGGATGTTAGTGTGCAGCGTCCCTTATCAGTTTTAAGTGTCGTTGCATAATTTACAAAACCATTTCTACTCACTGTATTCTGGCATGAGTGAACAAAGATAAAGAAACATTAAGAATCCAGGGAGCAGTGAAGCCAGCATACTCTGGACCCCCCCCCCCCCCCCCCCCA
>JAODLC010000040.1:8112842-8137206 GCA_026781145.1 Hippopotamyrus pictus | reverse complement strand
TGGGCGGGGGGGGGGATTATGGGGCGGAGGAAGGAAAACTGGCCTATATTTGCCGTCGGGAGAAATAAAAGCGGAAAGGACTAGCGATCTTTTTTTCCCTTGCCGAAACGGAAACAAGACCGGTGTAAGAATGAGGTGGTTGGCCTTCTCTCAGCGGTCCTCGTGAGTTTCCCTTGAAACAGATTTGCGGATGAGATCTGTGGAGTGTTTTGCAGTGATCGAGACTCAGTGAGGTGTATCTTTTGAAGCCTGTTCGAAATATCAGTTTCAGTCTTGAAATGATCGGGCTTTCGGTGCAGTTTTTATGGCGGTTATTGTCATCGTAGGATCTGCTGGGGCAGCGTAATCATGTTGTGCCTTTGTCCCTCTGGCAGGCCGAGCTCGGAGCTGAAGAAGGTGCGCTCTCGCGATGCGGCGCGCTCCCGGCGCAGCCAAGAGACTGAGGTTTTTTATCAGCTGGCGCACGCACTCCCCCTCCCACGCCGTGTCGCTTCCCATCTGGACAAGGCTGCCATCATGAGGGTGACGCTCAGCTACCTGCGTCTTCACCACCTCCTGAGCTCAGGTGGGTGCCGACCAGTGCTTGAAGTACTCGGTACTCGTGAGTGCTGATGGAGTACTCGGTACTCATGAGTGCTGATGGAGTACTCGGTACTCGTGAGAGCTTACCAGCTCACTGGCTGCCTCCGCTTGCGCAGCAGGCCTGGAGACAAGGGTCAAGAAGGAAGAGGATGAGGCGATGGAGGAAGAAGAGGAGAATGTGACCAACAGACTCTATCCCCGTGCCCTGGCCGGGTTCGTCATGGTGCTGACGGAAGAGGGAGACATGATCTTCCTGTCGGAGAGCGTCAGCAAGTACATTGGCATCGCTCAGGTATGAAATCATTGTGAGACAGGCTTTTTGTAGAACTTTCTTCTGAGGAGACTGCTAACCCTGTGGGATGTACCCTAGCTCATGCTGGTATAATCACAGCTGAGCTGTACCGTTTTAAAATGTTTTCTGACAGTGATAATAATAGTTATGACAGACACTGGTTACCAAAGCATGCTGTAAACATAAACTGAATATTCTTAAGAAAAACACAGTTATTCAATTTTGAGGCTGTATGAAATAAAACTCCAAAAACAGGTCACGCTTTAGTGATAGTGTTAATCCTGGGGTGAGTTTGGCAAAAGTTTTTTTTTTTTTTTAGGGGCAGGGGGTGGGGGGTTAACCTGCATTATTGCAGAAAAAGGAAAAAAAATATTTGGAAATTAAACCCAGAATCTTGCAAAACTGGATGCGTCATTTATATAAAATGATAATGTTACACTACAATTGTTACCATAAGTTTTCTTTTAGTAGGATATTAAGAGAGACCCTGGAAGTGAGCTTTGAAGGGTTAACTAGAGATTGAAGGTTTTGAGCAATTTCGAATGGAGATCCGAGCAGTGGAAATACCTTAACCTTAATCTGTTTATATACACAACAGCTGTTTTTTCTGCAGCGAGTCTTTGCAAGAAACCCAAATACAGTATTTGTTGTTATAGCGGAAATGTACACAAAGTCTGGTACATTTTGTTCTTGCCTTACTGTTAAGCTTTATGTGAGCCAGCCACACAACTTCATCAGCCGCCAGGAAGGCAGACATAAGCAAACAATTTTGTAAATGTGGTACTTCTGAAAAGGCAGATGTGTGGGAACAAAGGAGTGTGAACAGAGAATGAATAGTAATTGACATGTGTTAGGAAACGTCCAAAATTGCCAAAGAAAATGCAGGCATAAGTATAAAAATACTGAACTTTTCCAAATTTTACAGCTGGAGCTACTGGGTCAAAGTCTGTATGACTTTGTCCATCCCTGTGACCACGAGGAGCTCCGGGACATCCTGACCCCAAGGAGACCAGGTGAGGTGACACCTTTTATTTTTTTTTTGTATGCAGAATAAGCGACACGATGGAACGTGTGAGATTGGATTAGTTTGACTGCTTTGCATAATAAGTGCGACAATCTCTCCCCTGTCCCAGGACCATCCAAGAAGAATCAGTCAGAGAGGTGGACGAGACGCGACTTCTTCGTAAGGATGAAGAGCACTCTCGCTAGCAGGGGGAGGACTGTGAACCTCAAATCCGCCTCCTGGAGGGTTTGTGGCCTTTGGTTATTTCATCCACTCCCCTTCAGTCCAAAATACAGATGTTCAGTAGATGCACATAAATTCTGTGATAGTGGTATCAAAACTATTAACAAAGTCAATAAAGTTACCTGTCTATCTCTCTGTCCTTTTAATAATAGAATTCACTCTTTCTATTTTGATATCTGTTTCTGCATTGTGCCAATTAAATTTAAATAGTATTTTAAGTGAGGGGGCCACACTGACGCTGTTCTTATTCATCGGGCGAAGGCAGTGTGTGCCCTGCTATGTGCCCTTTTGTTTTACTTGTGTAATTTTCAGTGGCCTGTCTGTTGACTTTAGACTCACTCTAGTTAACTTGCCTCTTTCCCCTACTTGCTAAAGTTCAGCATAGGATTGAGAATCTGTGTAAACATGTCACTCATGAATGTTGAGTTGTTTCTCAATACAATAATCCTATTCAATATAATTATGAAATACACTTATGTCCCTCCATGTCCCCAGGTACTGCACTGTACAGGCCGCATGTTGACCTACCGCACGGAAGAGAAGGTGGCGGCCTCTGCTGGTAGCTTTCTGACACTGCTGTGCGAGCCGATCCCTCACCCCTCCAGTGTGGAGTTTCCGTTGGACTGCAGCACCTTCCTGACCCGTCACACCATGGATCTGCGTTTCACTCACTGTGAGGGCAGGTGAGATGAGCCGTGAGCAGTGGCTGCTTTTCACGTACCTACAGAGAACAGGCTGTTAAAAAGAAAGGCAGGTTTGTCGTTAAGCTGAGAAGTGAATGGTACAGGAACGGTACCGAAACTGAAAGAACAAGATCCTTCATATAGTTATAGTTTATAACAGGGGTGTCACACTCCAGTCCGGGGGGGGCAGAACCCTGCACATTTTTGGGTTTCCCCTCATTTAACACACCTGATTCAGGTCCTTGCACCTCCTTGTACTAATTACCACACAGCTCTTGAGCCGAATCATTTGTGGTGGAACAGGGAAAGAACTAAGCTACACAGGGCTCCGGCCCCCTGGACTGGTGTTTGACACCCCTGGTTTATGATAGTTTCTAAGTCTTTCTCGTTTACAGTATAAAAATTAGACCTAATGTGCAAGACTTAGTGAAATTAATATTCTTCTCGCGTACTTCTATTAGCTGGATCAAGCATATTGTTTAATAGTGCGTGTTTTTTTTTTTTTGCCAGTGCGAATGGTTAACGAGATATTTTTGGATCTGGGGCACGCACGTACACATGACTTCTGGAGATCACGTGTAACTGGCCGTTGGGGTGACTGTGTGCACTGAGCCCTGTGTAATTTGTAACCAAAATGACCTTTCTGTGGAGAACTTTGAATGTACTGTTACTGCAGCAGTCCTTGGCAGTCTGCCCCGTGCTCTTCCTGCCGTGCGGTTTGGCACACGGGTACAGGTTACGGCGGCGTCTGGGTGTGCGCGCGCTGGCCGCGAGCGCTGTGTTGTGGATGAGAGCTTTACGGTTGTAGGTGTGTGGTGAAGCTCGGTGCTTCGTTGCTGGCTTTCTGCCTGGAATGTGAGGGGAGGAGTTTGAGGGGAAAGAGAACATTCTGTCTGATCCGCCTAACCCCGAAGGGAGGGAGCTGCCAGACGGGCCTCACGTTCGGGAGCCGGATAACGAGATTACTCTCTCACAGTGGCGATAGACGTTAAGCAGCATTACACGGAACGCGACGTTCCTTCCGTTCATGTAAATGTTCTGTTAGGATGCATGCAAATGTGTCTGAAGTGCATCAAGCTTAGGAAAGATTTTATTTCGTATGCAATGGGAACAGTGGAAACCAGGGCTCTGGCTGTTACGTGCCGTTTGTTGTTTACATGGTTTGGGAAACGTTCTCTTGCGTGACTTTGAGGCATCGGTGGGGGGGGGGGCTTACATTTTTAACTCGAAGGCCAAACAAGAGTGTTCATTCTTAGGCTTCTGTTGTTGTTCTTGGCTGTTTTCCACTTTTTCTTTGGTTTAGAGAAACGTAGCTTTATATGGCTCATTGACCTCTCACGTTCTCTGCGTTTGTTCTGTTCTCAGGGTGACTGAGCTTGTGGGATACCAGCCCGACGATCTCATCGGCCGATCAGCCTTCGAGTTTCATCACGCCTTGGACTCTGATCACGTGACCAAGAGCTTGCATATCCGTGAGTGTGACCTATGACGTGAGATTACTGCATGCAAGGGGAAACCCGAACCCCCAACGCTAGAGGTCAAAAGCCATTGTACTATTATGTAGCACACATAATGAAATTAGATCCAGCACACACATGCAATATTTACAACAAAAACAACACGGTAATGGTATAAAACATTGGGACACTGTGAAATTCTTAAGAACAACAACAGGTAATCACTGCCTGTTTTCAGTTAGGTTGCTCTGTTTGCATTATATCTAAGAGTACTATCCTTCAACTGCTTGGCTGCATCCAGTGGAGAAATCGGCTTCTGGAGTACATAACCTTGGACCTTTTCCTAGAGGCGTGCTAATCGGGGGCTGTGCCGTCTACAGCAGGAGCAGACAAGCGTGATGTGTCATTGCGTGATGTCATTGCGGGTGACGTGGTTGGCCTTCATCTGTCGCCCACAGTGCTCTCAAAAGGCCAGGTGTGTACCAGTCATTACCGCTTCCTGGCTAAGAGTGGGGGCTTTGTTTGGGCTGAGACCCAAGCCACCGTCATCTACAACAGCAAGACCTCCCAGCCCGAGGCTGTCGTCTGTCTCAACTTCATTCTCAGGTACTGCTTCAGAAAATTGCTCCTTCCTTTCTGCCAAGCCCATCTGCTGTCCCATTCCTGCTCGGCTCATTTTCTATTCTGCTGGCTCGTGAAGATTTTAAGGCATGTGCTAGTAACAGAGTCCCATGCTGTGGTTACCTGTCTCTTCCAGCGGGATCGAGGAAGCAGATATGGTCTTGTCCGTGGAGCAAGGCCCATGCCTTGTAAAATCCAAAACGGAGTCGGACACACAGGAAATGTTAGTCGCAGAGGCCTGTGATGACATCCACGAAAAGAAGAAAGTGTTCCAGCCGCCATCGCCAGCAGACGATGCTGTTGACGTGAAAGGTGAGAGACATCCCCACATGTAGCTAAAATCCGATCTTAGTGCTTTGCTTTAGTGTCTAACACTATTTTGGTACCTTGTGTTTTGTTTTTGTTTTTGCTTTGCAGTGCTTGTGGAAGTAAAAGACTTGTCGTTCTGCCAGCCTTCCTGTCCAAACACTGTTCCAGAGTTCCCCCGCGACCTGTGCACCCCTGAGCTCCGCATGCTCCTCTCTCCCATCTTCGACAAGCCAGAAGCCACTACCTCACCAGCCACGGTGAGAGAACTTGCGTAGATCCTCAACTCTGCTCTTTCCGACCCAACTTCCACTCATTTCTTCTGCGTCGCCCCTACTATCGGTCTCACTCACCTGACATTTCTTTGCGGACATTTCAGAGTTCCTCCGATGAATTGCTGATGGACAAAGACACGGTGGAGAAGTTCTTCACTGTTAGATCAGAGGACAGTACCGAGCAGGACAGCCAGTTTGAGGTACCCCTCACTGATACAGCAGTTCCAGGCAGTGCTTGACCACTATGGTCTCCTAACTACAAACAACTACTCAATGCTAGATGCTAACGCTTTGTCATTCCATAATCTTCAAGGACATGGAGGGCATGGATCTCGACATGTTGGCGCCGTACATCTCTATGGACGACGATTTCCAGCTCACCTTCCTGACCCAGCTCCCAGCTCCCAACCTCAGCTCATCAGAATCTCCAGTCCCGGTGACGAGGAAGCGGTAAGTCTGACCCAGAAGTCTCCATGGTTCGCTTCAGGTCCTTCCATTTACCACTTTGTGGGTTATTGGTCAGGATTTTATACATATCATAGCAAATTCACTTGCAAGCAAGAAAAAGTGAAAATTGATCATTTGAATCATATATAACCCTTGAAGCCACACATTTTCCAAGACTTGCAACTATAAGATAGTAAACAGAGCATATAATTAATGTCTGCAGCTTGGCACGAAACAGCAGTTGGTTTTTAACCTTTGGACTGCAGTCTATAGTATCACACGGCCGGCGTGTGGCTCAGTGATGGGAAGGTCACCCATTGAGGTCCAGCCCTTGCAGAACAGCCACATGTCAGTGGGCCTTATGACAAATAGGCCCATAACCTCCAACACCCACTGAGTAGCTGTGCCCTGAGCTCTGTGACTCATGGGGAGCAAGATGGGATAAAGTGGAAAAAAAGAATTTCCCCAAAGGGATTAAAGAAGTATTACTATTCACCATTATATTCTCTACTTTATTCTGATCTGTGACTTGTAAACTTGTAGCAAAATTCATGCCTGTGGGATAAATATTCTGACACAGGATGCCCGTGACAGCTTCTAAAGTTAGTTTAGTAGTATGAGAGCTGCAAAATGAATTTTTATGGAACCTAGGCCACATGAGTCTGTCTTGGAAATCCAAGACTGTTGTTTTGTATCAAATGTATGACTGCTTGTTCCCTAGCTGTTTCCATTTCTGTCACAGTAGCTAATTACTAAAATTACCATTCATTACAGGAGAAGAACAGTAGATCTGAACAAAATGTACTACTAAGCTAATGCTTTAAATATCTACTTCTTCCCTTGAGATTAAATAACTATGACCGTTAGGTAGATTGATACCTTTGCATACCACTAGAGGGCACCCCACATATATTAGTGCTACGTATGCTCTGTTGAGAGAACCAGGGGTCTAAAGTGATTGAAATAAATTTAACAGAAACTTCAAATATGCTGGTAGATGTGTACAAGGAGTTAATTTAATAGCCATGTTTTAAAAGTAACTGTTGCAAAGGCTGAACTGAATGCCGTACCGTAAATCCTTTTGCCGCTTTGTGTGTAGCCGGCTGGTTCAGTCTTACAAATGCCGGTATTTTTGGACTTCCTCAGCCTTCCTCTTACCTCACATCCCCAACTCATATTTTTTTTCATTCTGATCAGATCAGATAGAAAGTGTGTTATCCTCAAATGAGGTCTTCGCACCTGTGATGAAAATTAAGTCACAATAGCCGCATCTGCAGTGTGTGTGAACCAGCCTTTGGATAATCAGACCTGATTAGACCAGATCAAACCAGACCAGGGCAGTGATGAAGAGCTGTCGAAGTGCAAAGTGTACTTCCCTGACAACGGCATCAATCGCCGGTCAGTCACTGTCAGACACAGACCCTGGGTTACTCGTCTGCTATAGTCGATTACAGAAAATGTGGTGGCATCAAGCTTAGTGTATATAGCTAAATGGATACAAGTTCTTTTTCCACTAAAAATCAATTCTTGGAAATGTTATGGAGTGTGAAACACTCATGTTTACTTTATGCTTTTCAGAGATAAGACATTAATTTCACTTTATTTTGAATTTAAGTTGCTGGTTTTCAAAATAATGATATGTACTTCGAATGTGTGTAGAATGATTAGAACGACTACAGAACGATAACACTGGTATACTATTCCCAGGTATTCCTGGACATAAAGTTCCTTTTTTCTCAGACAGAACACGCATTGTTTCACAAAACATAGTTTTGTGGATAGTGTAAATAAGACTTCCGCTTGAGATGTTGAGCATTACAAACACCGAATGTTTTTAGATGTAGGTTTTAAATAAGATGAAGAGCAATGAGCTACGGATGTTTGACTTGCTCACTGGCTTTGGGTTATTTTCAGGGTGTGTGATTATGTGTATGAGAGCGTTTCTAAATAGTGCCTGTCTCTCTACGCTGGGCAGGGTTCTGGAAGAGGATGGAGATGTGCCCCCGCAGGACATCATGCAGGACAAGAGGCAAAAGCACGCTGCATCTGAGGAGGAGCTTCTGGTGACCAACATGAGGGAATGGGTGAGTGTCAGCTCTCGGTTTTAATAAGGCAGAGTTTCCCAACCCCCTCGGGGACCCCCAGATGGTCCATGTTTTTGCTCCCTGCCAGGCAGTCCACATTTTTGCTTCCTCTCTGTTCCTAGTAGGGACTGTCTGGGGGGGGTCCACTGAGGACTTGGTCAACGCATGAAACCTTTACACAAATACTTGTCTGGCGTTCATATCACTGCTGGAACTGGTGTGGCGTTTCTGACATCACTGTGGTTGGTACAGGGCTGCATACAGAATCATGAGGCTCCTGAAGAGAGGGCCCCCCCCCACTATCGCAACAAGCTCCTCACCGACAGGGATCCCATCCTTGGGGGAGCGCCGGGGCCATGTGACCCTGAAGGTAAAGAAATCGCTTGTATTAATGTGTCGCCTGGTTTCCATGAGTTACACGGCTCAGTGTCGGGATGGAGAGTTGGGTGTTGAACATTGAGTCGGGTTTCTAGAGCTTAATCTTGGTGTCTTTGATTCCTACAGTATTATTGAGTGCCCTTTTGACCCGCCCGCCTGATCCCATTGGCCAGAAGAAAGGGTGTGTCCCAGCCTTGACCTGAACAAGTGGACGCCTGTACTTCAGCAACTAGGATTTGGCTGCAAGATGTTGTGGGTTTTTTTTTTTTTTTTCCTTTTCCTTTTTTCATTCAATGGTCAGCCAGCCTCCCATACTGGATGTAAAAACCTACAGACCTTCAGCACACTGACAGGAAATCGCTCCAGTAAGGCACTTAGTGAGCCTCTGTCCACATCCTGCCACATCTCTCCCACCGTAAGCAGAGATCAGTGCCGTCTGAGCTAAGGAGGGACACTGCCTCATGCTTGGAGGTGGGGGATGGGATAGACTGGCCCTCGTCCTTCCAGCAGGCCCTGGACCAGTTCTCAAATCCAGTGCAGTATGGTGGATCCGAGTGCCATTTCGTTCACTTTGTCTTGGCACCAACTATCATTGTTCGTTAGATATCAGGATCATTCGAAAAGCATAGACCGTCGAGTACTTAGGTTTAGACACATTTGTCTTCATTTTGTAATTTCCTAAAGCCCAGCATTTTCCAGTTCAGGAGCAAGAAGTGATACAGTAATAATGGTCTTCTGTTCTAGTCACAAGCATGTTCCCAATGCCTATGAAATGATTTTTTTAAAAAAACATCCTCAAAGATATTTGATAGATGTCAATAGACAAATGTTAAAACTATTTACTGAAAACCATCTACACTGGCACATGTTATGACAGTTTCAGAAACATGTTTATTAAAAAGCAGTGAATATTAGTGATTTTCTTTCGGTTGTATTGTTTAGGAGGCTATATGTATGCGATTTCCTTTTATGTGAGCTGATCAGCCTGTTGATGAGCGCTCGGGAAATCTTTGGGAGATGAAAAAGAATAGTGGATGTGCTAGAATGCACCATTTTATGAATTCCAGAGATACGGTAAAGCTGTTGTCTAGGTGAGAAGCTTCTTATGAATTGGTTTATAGCAAACAATATATATGGGAGAGTGAAAGTATGTTTCGTTTGCAAATTTTAATTTTTCCGGGGGGTCTTAAATTGAACCAGAGCATTTATTCTTTCCAAGTTTTTAAAACAAACAAAAGTGTCGGTGTTAATGTATTATTTAGTTGACTGAGTATTGTAAAAGTCTCAACTATAAGCTTAAGTAATATACCAGCATACACAGACGTTACCAAGACTCGAGATGGAAATCACTGTATGGACCCAAATGCAATCAAATGGGCTGAATCTTAAGCGGGTCGACAGCTTCAAATTTAACAGCAGTTCATGAAATTTATATTGCAAAATGTTTTGTATACGCTGCAGTAAGCCAGCAGAGGCTCAAATTTAAAATGAGACCTAAATATTTCCTGAGCTGAATGTTGGAAAACACTAGATAGTGTTGGGCATATCCAAGCTAACATATTTAGGTTTAACTGAAACCGTAAACCTTGTTTCAGTCGTCTGACTCTAGGGTCATTGTTATAGCATAATTTCATATTGCACATTAGAAAACAAATACACTGAGCAAACAAATGGAAATCGTATGTTTCAATGGAAAATGAAAGCTATACAGGTGTTTTTTGTTTTGCAGGAGTGTGGAAGTTTATATTGATTTTTGCAGCAGTTAGCGCTGCATTTCATTGTGTTTAAAAAAACGAAGAGGTATTTTTTAATACGGTTTTGTTACTTGTGACTTGAAATGCTTTCATGCTAGAGTATCTCTGTATCGGTTCTTGTGGTTAGAGGAAGGAGCTTAGAACAGGGATAGTAGTAACCAGTTATTGTGGAATGAAAATGTCTTCACATTGTAAGCTATTGTGTAAGCAATTTCACTTGATTTCAGATCAACTTATGCAAATCATAACCACGCACAGTTAGACAATGCTTGGTCAATGTTAAGATTTATTTTCTGACTTTGTATACATTAATACTAATAAAGACATTTTTACATATTTCAGTGTGATGCAGTATTTGTAGATCTGTCGCGGTGTGCCATTACTGCCACCTAATGGCTGAGGGGAAATTTAAGTTGTATTAAAAAAAAAAAAAAAACTTCATGTAAACCGTTTGTACGTCAAGTCCATATCGCTGATTTGTGGCAGATCTTTTTTTACCAACATTTTTTTATCCAGCAATATTTGTAGTCAAATTGAGCACATTTAATTTGCAACAAGGTTTTTAACAGTTAAAAGACGGCAACATCTTTCTGTGTCAGTGTGATTTTGAAAGGATTTTTCCTCCATAAATAGGATATTTAGTCAAGTCCTACTTCAGTGCACTCTGTGTGTACATCGTTCTGTGTTCCAGAAGTGGAACTGAAATGTGTTTTGAAAGCTTTCATTAGTGTATAGTAAAACTGACCAATTACCCCGATCGGCCATAGCAGTAATACCGCTGACAGGTGCAGTGAATAACATCGATTGTATGGTTGCAGTGGCACCTGTCAGGGGTGGTGTTGTATGTCAGGCAAATGGAGAGTCAGTTCTGGAAGCGGGAAATACAGGCAACTGTAAGGATCTGAGCAACTTCAATAAGGGCCAAATCTCCAAAATGGTAGGTTTTGTTTGGTGTTGACAGTATGCAGTGATTAGTGCCAAGGAAAGCCAAGATGGCACCAGATTGTACTATGGTAAGAAAGCAAGCCATCAGAGGCAGCCTGATGCTCTGGGCAATGTTGTTCTGGGAAACTTTGGGTCCTGGCATTCATATCGATGTTACTTTGACACCTACCTCCTACCTAAACATAGCTGCAGACCAAGTACCCCCCTCCACGGCAGCGGTATTTGTTCAGCAATGGTTTGTGGAACATGAAAAAGAGTTCAAGGGGTTGACTTGGCCTCAGTTCTCCAGATTTCATTCTGATGAAGCATCTGTGGGACGTGCTGGACAAACAAGTCCGACCCATAGAGGACCCACCTTAGAAATTGCAGGATTTCAATGATCTGCTGCTAACGTCTTCGTGCCAGATACCACAACACACCTTCAGAGGTCTTGTGGAGTCCACGCCTCGACAGGTTTTGGTGGCAGGTGGGGGACCTACACAACATTAAGCAAGTGCTTTAATGTTATGACTGATCGGTGTGTTTGACCATCTAAACTGCATTTATGTTACTGGTCAGATTGCTTTTTCCCCCACATCGTCCACACTGGAACCATTGGAGGGTGAATGGTCACACTACTCGCAACTGGGAGAACAATTTACCCGACTGCATGTATTTGACTATGTGAGGGATCCTCTGTGAACCTGGAAAGAACATGCAAAGTCACCGCAATGATGTAACTGTACCACTGCGCCACCTCGTCACTCTTCGTGATTTCTGCGATTCTCTTCTACGTTACTATATATATTGCTATTTTGAGCACACCTATTTATGAAATACCACATTCCTCTAAAGGTATTTACAATTTTTTTTGTTTTCTTCCATTTAACCAGCAGCTGGTCTTCAGTTTTACGGTTACAAATACTGCCTTCACTCCTACAATAATATTATTTCAAATAGTCTTACCAAAAAAAAAAAATAATAAATTTGTCTGACACTGTAAGGCCGTTCATAATAAAAACCTAAAACAAAGTATCACAATAACACATAAAAACATTTATACATTTTTATTAAATGTATCATTGTAGCAGAGTACACAATGTTAATGTTACTTGAAGAATATATTATTTATTTATATATATTTTTAAAAAGTCCATCCATTCACTTCGACACCACATGGCATTTGGCGCCTAGGTAAAAATTACACACAGTCAGATTAAAATGCATAGGAAGAAACAAACTGACAGGCTATAGAGGAAATTGGCAAAGGTGATATCTTCAAAGTCACTGTGCATTCATGTACTGTGAAACCTCTCACTTTCCATTTCTGGCGGGAGACAAACAGGGGTGAAGGAGCAGGAAGCGCTGGGTTGGGTACAGTGGTAAAGTTGAGAGATTCGGTGGAACAACATCACATAGATCCTATCTGGTCTACACAAAGTCCCATCTCCATAAGAGGTACTACATTTCCGTTTTGCTACCACCCTGTTCCATCTCGCTCACTGCTGGTGCCAGATTCAGAGAAATACCATCAACACTTGGTTTCCTTCCAAACATAAATGAACATCATACTTCCGTCTATAAGTGATGCACCAACAGCAATGCTGGATATCACAGTAAGTACTACATCCTCTAACTGGCCAAAAGAATACCCAGTTTGGGTCCCATCACTGACAGGATAGCAATGTTCAAATTCCCAGCGTCTGCTGGAAATACACAGCAACGTTGCCATGAATATATTATTACTTGATCACTGTTGATCATCTGGTTTAGCCATCATGTTTCTCAACCCATAGGAAAGATTTAAGCCACTTGTTTTTAGTGATATACAGCCACTCAAAAGCCATCATAAAACAGATGATTAAAATGTATCCTATGCAAACAACGTCACCGTCTTGGCAGTTATAATCAATAGGTTGAACAGTTCTTTGTTCAGCAATATCCAAACAATTACCAAAGAACTGTGGCATTAGCTGTCCTTGTCTTGAGAAAGTGCAATTTGTAGTGTTCGTCCATCCCCTATAGTCTGATCCCCTGAGGATCTTGACTGTACTTCCTCATATGGTGGTGGCGGGAGCTCTGTGCTCTGATTGGACAGCTGAGAAGAACCATTTATCTCCACCTGAACTTGAGGCAAAAGTGGGCTGTGCACATTAGTCTCCTGGGCCAATAAGAGCTGAGTCGGTCCATGAGTGGGGGTGAGTCGCTGGCCCCAACTCCCATACACCGCCTCCTCGTATGTCGGAAGAGAAACCGGCAGCCCGTCCACCATCAGGTCCATCTGCTCAGGGGTATGCCTACAAGAAATACACAAGGCACGATCTCAAGATGGAGCTCTCAATTCAAGCAAAATATTGATATTTTTGGTTTAAAATCCAGCAATATCCATCCAAGGTCATGGAAGCAAAGGGCACAGAGTCGACACACCCCGACTGGAATGCCAGTCCATTTCATGTTGTGTGTGTGTGTGGTTTTGGTAATAATACATTGTGGGGACCTAATGTCCCCACAATATGATTAAACTTATTTTGACCTTCTGGGGACATTTTTTTGGTCTCCACAGGTGGAAACTGGCTTTTATAAAAATCTGAGTGCAATCAAAAAACTAAAAATGCCAAAAGATGTTTATTTTTGTTTGGTTACTTAGGGTTATGGTTAGGTAGGGGTAAGGTTGTCATTGCTGGGATTAGGGTTATGCCCATAGAAATGAATGGAGAGTCCCCACAAAGATAGACATCTAGCGTGTGTATGCGTGTGTATTCACACGCCACAAGGACAGTTAATGCCACAAGTCACACACCACACACCTAAACTTCATGTTTTCCAACTCTCAGAGGAAAACAGTACCACGCGGAAAACCCCCAACCTTTGCAGCTATGCACGGTGCAAAACCTCTTACCTGGTTGACTGACAGGGGTAGAGGCGGGATTTAATCACCATGCAGGCTGTGGTAGTGAGCAGGAAGATCGAAACACCAACCGCTGTTGTGGCAACACTTGGGAGAGACTGGACTTCTCTATCATCTGTGTAAACATGCCCCGCTGTGTAAAACAAACACATACACAACAGCGATTAATAATAATTATCAGTAGCGGCTAAAACAGAAATAAAGTCATTTACCCATAGTGATATATAGAGCACAGTTTGAGGGTGTAAGCCCCAGACCAGACTCTAGACAGTCCGGGTTTAATCGGAATGAAAGTTCAATATTTTTCTGAGACATTTTCCCCAGATTTAATTGCGTAGAGGAAAATGGTTAGTTTCTACCTAGCTGACTTCCTGTTCTCACAGTGGATTTCCTGTCTTATTGTGGTTTATAGTGATGGGGGGGGGGGGATTATAATTACTGGTGTCACAATAGTATCACCCAGTTGAATATTTAATTTCATTTCAAGATCTCTAATTTTTTAATGTGCCAGGACATACTATATATTGTGACATTAAATGACACAAAGTGTATACCGTCATTCAAGAAAATGACAAAGTCACTGCGGTGATGTAACTGTAGCAACAAGCGTATTACAATATAGATGGGAATGGCCTGTTCATACAAAAAGCTACAAAGTATTTTGAAATGTACTGCCTGTTTTACTTGATCCCTGACCCTTTGTGGACTGAATCATCCATTCACGAAAGTGACATCTGTAATCAGAAAAGCTATTTTCCTCATTTCATTCTATTGTTTACAAAGCATAAATTATTATCCTGAGGAAAAAAAAAAAGCTATTTGCATATAAACTTGAAAATCTCAGTCTGTTGCACTAAATTGCTTGCTGTATCTAAAAATAAGTGCAAAATTAGTAATCAATCAGTTTGGAAAATCCCACACGAAGCACCCGAACAGAAGAAACCGCCCGTTTTCTTACTTGTGCGAAGAATGCAGGTTGGGATGGGGGGGTCCCATGTTCCTTTGCGACATCGGGAATAACGACGTCCAGGAATAAAAAAGCCCGACTCGCAGATGTAGTGGATGGTGCTCTGGTGGGGGAAGCCTTGGCAGGGAGATGATTCACAGCGGAAGGAGACATGTTCCGGCATTATGGGGTGGCTGCAGTTCTTGCCTAGGAAACAATCAGAGATAGATTATGAACACAGTCAGACCAGTTCCGTCTGGTTTTTGCCAGATAATGCTACATTGAATTCAACTTAGCAGCTAAAGGGGATGAATGAACAGGTTAGGGTTAACCAAACCCGAACAGCAAATGGCAAAGTGGGTAAGGTTCTTTGCACCAGTACAAATACACTTGTAAAACTAAAGTTTCTGCTAAAAACAGAAAAAAAACATTATTGTACTTCAGGTGTTATTTGTGAGGTTATTGACTAGTATCTTGACACAGCAACAAGTTGCTAGTGTTGGTTGATGGAGCCAACAGTGAATTGAGCATCAAAATTAAACGTCACTGTAACCTGTCATGTGCAGCAGGGTGAGTGAGAAAAGACATTAAGAGGAAAAAAGTTGTAGTGGTGGACTCTGGCTATTGGCTAGATCATTTGACCCCAGGGGTTCATGGTAGATAATTCAAGCCATGCTGGAGCACTTGTGGGGAAATTACCTGCGACAAAATCCAGCAAGACGACCACGACGAGGACGACACAGCCTATGGCTGAATGTGCACATTTCTGTAGAGCTGGTCCACACGCAGACATCAATACACACGTCTGGCTGGCAAAGGAAATAAAAAAAAAAGAGATTCAGGGCACAGCAACATTCAATTGTTCTAGGAAATGAATCAAGCAAGGGGTGATATTCATGCAGCTCTAATGTTCAGTACAATATCACAAATTGGTTTTACTCCCCAAGAATGCCACAGGTTTCACTTTTTTAAAATTATTATTATTTCAATTTTTGTATGTTTAAACATTCACATTAAGTTCATTCAGCACATATATATGTGTTAAAATTGATCTGCTCTCACACCAACTTGTAGTGGTTCAATATAGGGAGTTAAAGAGTAGAGATTCAACTCAAAATGTAACTTAGAGCTACACCTGACCTGTTTTGTTGTTCCATATGAATTCTGTGTAAGGGTCACTGCTCGAGAGGTACTGTCTATCTGCCTGACAGCTGTAGCAGCTCTAACCACAAAGCTACACCACAACATCCTTTACAAGAATGATGTTTTTTTTTTTTTTTTGCACTCTCTGGGCCAGTGCAAGATCGAAAACCTTGCACGAATGTCAAATGAGTCACATTGTGTTTCTGATGTGGTTTTGGTTTCCAGCAGCAACAGTCATTAGTACATGATTCTCAGGGTGACAGGTCTAATTTTTACCTGTCCGATATATAATACATCAATGACAGCTTGATCAGCGTGATTCTGAAATATGATCATTCATACAATTTCAAACTCTTATCCAATATGGGGCAGTGGGAATATATGACGATTCCCTGTTAAAAAGCATAAACATTATGTTGCAACTAAACATATTGTGCGTTTTATGATACAGAAAAAGGTTTTACCCAAGTTAAATTAACTCTTTACGACATCAAACCTAAGGCTTTGTAAAGGACATTACTGATTTCAATGTGCTAATTGGAAAGGTTAGTCGAGGAACTTATGTAGTTTTGCAAAATTGCAGCCGTGCGAAACAGCTGAGCGCGCGCCAGTTAGCCGACTAATCCTTAAAGGTCACGTCGCAAACCGTCGACCTTTCGTTTGACATGTATGTGTTGACTTTAAAAGCATGTTTTCGCTATCATGAGTGTTGCTCCGTAGATGACACGAAAAATCAATGATCAGCAAATCTTACTTTCCGCGACAGGAGTAAACAATCAAAAAGTGCAGGACAGTAACTATTTTCTAAAAATTAAAAAAGGAAAAGAAAATATGTGACCCCAGCTGCAATGTCAATAAAACGGCAAACATTTTAAATTTAACGTCAGTACGGCATCCCCTCGGGTTTATGCAGATTATACAACAAACATGTTTCATAAATACCATCAAACATGGCGTTTGATATATTCATTACTAAATATCTAATGTTGCTAAGGAAGAGGTCGAGCATAGAAACTTAGATGCAACCTTATCAAATTCAATTCTTTGTATAAATATTAAACGATTCATAAACGAAAGAACAGTATCGTCATCTTTACCTTTTTTGCGTTACGAATATCAGATATTAAACTGGCAGTCCTGATACTTGTGAATATTCCCTGTGAATGAAGGTTTATAGCCGCATATGATGGGTGGGTTTCATGCTCGCCGCCTCCGGAGCAGCTGCTTGGGCGCAGCTAAATGAAGCGCGAGCGGCGAGACTCCGCCCTTAGCACGCGCCCGCGTTTCGCAGAAAGGTTCCACCCAGTTACTCTGCACTCCGCCGTGCATTTTAATGAGACCGCATACATACAAAACAGACTGACGTGATATTGGCTATTTGACGTGCGTTAATTGAAATTGCGATTTGCAAACATTTCAGAACAATAAACATTATATGACATAAAGGCGTGGGTAAAGACCGCAGTTATATGCATTTGTTTTGGATGTTTTGTTCTTATTCTCAACAAGCTCAGCAAACAGGAAATGAAACTTTCTACTTGTGCACCAAATGAGTAAACTATTTTTTTTTTTGCAACAGTAGATTTAACCAGCTGACAGACTTTCTGGATATTAGGTTATCACTGATCATCAGCTGTTTGCATGAATATAGTTTAGTAAGGTAGTAGTAATACAGTACTTAAATTACTGTAACTATCACACAAAAGCAGCGATATATACTTTTCATTGTATACAGCATCGCTGATAACAGAATTGATTACGAATGATTTGCTTCACGTTTGATTTTCATGTCTTCGTTGCGTTTGTTTCAAATAGTTTTCCCATGAGCATAATTAACCAAGGTGAATAATGCAATAAAGAGCAGAAGGGCTGGGGGCGGCAGCTTCGCCGGCCTTTGCAGGGTTGCTAACTTTGGCGTGAGATTTTCAGTTCGAGACACCATAAGCCTGTCCACGCATTTACATGTACGTACGTTTAATTACCTTGTAAATAGTCTGTAGGGTTTGCAATCTGCCCCAACGCTTTTGCTAATTTTAGGTTTACAATGGAATGATATAGATTTACCATAAGGTTTCTTGGGTGAGCGTGAGAATTGGCGACCCTGCGTTTGACTCAATAGGAAGCAATTGGATCAGCCTTCCGAAATGCAAGTCAACCATGTCAAAACTGCTTATTCCAAACCCTTGCAACATCTTGAAGTTACAGAACCTGAAGGGATTACAAAAGGTTACGCTTTTGGTAATCTGTTACGTCGGAAAAACGCATTTTACCAGCAGATAAACTCTAAGTATGTACTCGTAAATGTTTCAAAAGCAGTCTGAGCGTCTTATGGTTCGATGGTTGGGTAATCAGTGGCTTACTGTCTTAGCTACTGTTAATGTAGCCTAACTCTTAGAAAGTGCTACCATCATTTATCCTAGATACATGAAGTTATTTTGAATAGGTTGATCTCATTGTCCGCAGTGTGGCAGATCTAGGTTTACGCTTAGGCCTTAAGTTACGACATTGATAGATGATTTGAGTTTTACTAGCGAAATTAACACGGTGGGCGTACGAGGGTGCTGGGAAGTGTTGGGGTGCATATCCACCCTAGTTTATACGCCGCTATAATGCCTGAATACCGCTGACATCTAAAACTTCAGATACGTTTCGTAAAATCAGTGACTTTAAATGGAATATAGTTGCTACGATTGATATGGGAAATATTTTGAAAAGATCTGTTGCTATACCTGAAATATTTATGCTTCGGCGTTGTCCTGCAGTAGTTCGTGTTACCTTAATACTGGCGACTTTAAAAATACAATGCGTTGAATAATCACTTCTATTAAAAAGGCACATAAACAGAAATAAGGTGGTTAGCCACAAGAAAGAAAAAAGCTGAAGTGGACGCACAGACACCTCACCTTTGCAAACACGTATTTGAAAAAACATCAGCTTGCAGGTGTTCTCTTTTTTATCAAATTAATGTATAGACAGTGACCTTTTGGTGAAAGCATTGCATCATCCATTCAAAAATCCTCAATACCCTTAAGTGACAGCTCACCAAAGCAATGCACAAATACACCAGCGGGAACACAAAGGACTGATAAATCCGTGTTTTTAAAAAAAAAAAACACAAGAGCCAGTATGTACTGTGGTCATCACAGTTACAAATATCTGGTCTTTATGCATATTTTGATCATTAAGCCACTCGTGATAATGTCCTTGAGTTCTGCTCAGCATAAAGAAAACTAAAGGCATTAGGCTAAGCACTTGCAGCCAAAAACCTTTGACATTATGTAAATTTAAAACCATATTTTGAATTATTGTTGTGAATTCTGAAACTCAATGTTGAACAGGTGACTATTATACAAACTGCAACAATAAAAAACATCTTGAGAGTAATAGTGTGGAGGGGTAATCATTTTAGTACTTATAACAAGTCTATTAAATACGTCAACATGAGGCAGGAACATAACTTCACATTTGTCGATATTCTAGATTTTGGTCGACATTCCTATACTTCCTCAAACACAGCTATTCAAACCACACAAAGAATGCTTCTCTTTTTTTAAAATGGCATAGTCTTGCATTTTCTTGTCCTAAAACACAGCTTTCCATTTCCATTCAGAAATTCTGAACAGGGGCCGCTTGCAGCCACACACACGCTTCTTTCTAACTCGCCTGTGTCCTTAACAATACTGGCACTGGGCGTTTAAAAGGCTTCGCTCTTGAGACAACGCTGAGCTGAAGTCTAAACAATGTCAAACATGAAGGTGACAGAAAAATGTCTGCATATGACCAAGAGGCTATGCTGGGTTCAAGGTAGTGTACCATCACTGAGGAAGTAAAAGCCTGCTTACTCACTAGCTATGCCACCCCTTAGGTTTTTTTTTTTCTTTGTTTCTGTACCTCCAGATCAAGAAACTAGCAACTAGTCTAGCATATTATATTGGCAGAAATATGGGAAGTGACGAACTGCTGCATAGTGTCCCACTATATGTGTGTGTCTGCCCTCACACTGCAGGAGGAAGTCAGCAAATCATGAAAAGGGAAGGAATCCACAGACAGACGACTCCACTCTCACATCCTCACTTAGTCACAACAAAAGGAAGATTCCAGTCGCCTTCGAATAAAACTACCAATTTTAATTTTCCATTTAATCAGACACTACACTCATTCTACAAACTTAACCAAATTCCATAAGACTCCTTTTGAAACATAAATAGAACATTAAAATGGGATAAACGGCTGAGAAATTGTGAACATCCAGTAACAAAAATGACAAAGCTGGTACAAACACACAATTGTATACATATATACGCATACAATGAATTGTCTTTCAATAAAGCTATTAGGAATAGACCATTTCTAAGTTAAACTACTTTTTCTCCTAATTTGCTCCAACCTTCAGTCACCATTGTGTGGCCAACTGATCGATATCTGTGCTGATACACGGTGCCTTATCAGTGCTGGTGCAAAGCTACAGATCACATACAGCTTAGCCTGCAAGGACACATTCAAAAGAATTAACTTCATGAGAGCTGGTCATGCATCTATATACGGCCGCTCTCTTCTGCGTTCTCTGAATGCATGCAGAAAAGGGCTTTGTTCTCAGCTGTTAGGCAAGCCGTTGCTGGCTCAGACTCAGCCTACTTGCTATATTTACATAAACACGCATTTGGACATATGGGTCTTCCAGTTGAGAATGTATCCCGTGTCGTAGTTCAGGCCACTGCTACTAACAGCTCAAACATGCCCACGTCTGCTCTCATGTGCGCGTTAATCTTTTAATAAGCCCTTGCATGGATACTCCATGGCTCAGTTATATATTAATGTAGACTGATTTCTCCACCCCTAGAAATATCCTAAAAACTCAGCTGGCCAGCTATAACTCAGGCCTATAGTGTTGTTCCAGCACAATTATGGTCATTCTTCTTACAGTCCATGCTTACAGGATCATGGCACCATATTAGGCTTAAATACCTACAGTGAGGAAAACTGCTGTTTTTTTTCTCTTAAAAAAAGGCATTTAAAATAAATTCATCCCAAACCCATACTTATCAAAATTGACAAAGAATTTTCATCCTTTGCAAAAGCATCGGATTTCTTATGTTGGTAAAGAAAGGGAAAGCAGCCTGTATCACTATACACAGTGCCTTAATCAGCTCACTGTATCCACAGAGTGGGAAAAATATCTCAATATATTTATATTTATACAAAAGTAAAAATTAAACAATTCCAGTGTCTATCTTTGCTTAGTGTTCATAACAGAAAGCTAGAATGTATTCTCTTAAAAAAAAAAAAAGGTTCATAGTGTCATGAGAATAGTGTGGTCCAACCTTCAGTAGTACTTCTTACTCTTAATTTTTTGTTGTGCACAAATGGAAGAAGGCTTAGGTCCCTCCAAGCTGACCAGTAGTGTGCCGAGATCGTGAGATTCCCTAACTTGGCTCGAGATGCGTAACGATTCTATGATCACGTACATGGCCAAGCAAAGCTCTAGATGATTTTGAAATCTTTAGCCCTGTGCAATCAGGCTCAGGTGAGACCTGTCAGATTACAGCGAGCGAGTGCTCATGGTCACGGTGTCTGGCTGTGGAGAGGTCTTGCGGCATTCCGCAAAGCTTTACAGCTGTACAAGCGGATCAACGGGTCGTCCAGTTCCCTCCTATGGTCCCGGGTGTGGCAAGAAAATAAAACAAGGGGGAGCAAAAGCATTTAAAGGCAATAGTGTTCTAGAGTACTCATTTTGAGAATAAGCTGACATTCAGCCATCTTAAGTATTTCCATACTTTAAAATGCTTGACTGTAAGGGGAAAGAACATTAGTTTCATCCCAAATGCAGTACGTCTCACTGTGGGCCCCAGTGTTAGTCTGTAAAGTCCTGGGCTTCCCTAATGAAACGTTCCCAAGGAAGAGTGAGGCCAGAGGCCTCTGAAGCGACTTCATCTCATGCGGTTCTGCCTCATGAGGGGCACGATGCAGGAGGGAGGCCCCGCCTTGCCGAGGAAGGGATGCTTCAGTAGCTCGTTGGCTGGAGCTCTCTGGTCAGGGTCACGCACCAGCATTCGATCCAGGAAGCCCTTGAGAAGAGGAGAAACCTAGAGGGGGCAGGGAGAAGGGAAGGATGCAACTGCATTTACAATCTGCTCAACAGATCGGGGGGTCAATCAATGGCAGAATGCAGAAAAACACAATTTGAGATTGCATAGTGGTCGCTGGAAAAAGACAGCACTTTAAATGTAAAATAAGCACATGGGGGTTTTACTTACGCAAAAATGTTCTGAGGGCAGAGGGAAAAATGATTTGAGGTTCGGGGAGAGATAACCAATCATATCTCTCTCTGAACCAATCGCATTGTAGAGGATGGGGGTCCAAGCAACTAGAGGCGGCAGGATATCTTGGTCCCGCCTCCTCTAGTGATTGGCTCAGAGAGAGAACCAATCATTTTTTTGTGTACGTAATACTCCCATGAGCCTAAAATAAAGCCAAAATGGCAATAAATGGAAACAGTGCCATGCCTTGTGAAGGTTTTTGAGCTTGGGTGGCAGGTTGTCACGAATCATCTTCATTGCTTTGAGAGGAGGTTCATTGAAGTAAGGGGGCTCTCCATCAACCATCTCTATCACCATCACGCCCAAAGACCAGATGTCAACCTGAGCCAAAACCAAAAATGCCATGAAGTTAGAGGAAGCCATTCTTGGGAATGGAACGATACAGAAGCGTTTCAAAACTAACCGCTGCTTAAATACCTTTTTCTAACTTTGTACGTCAAAACATTCACTTGTTTTTTAAGGTTTTTTTTTGTCATTGTCACATTTTTCAAATTATTAAAGTGTAAGGGTATTTTCACAGTAGGGGTGCCCAAAAATGCATTTTTCTGCATTTTCATCTTGCGTCTGTCAACGTTCTTGTGCGTCTTTATATGTTTTAATGTTGCATTGTATTGTAACCATTTCTATGAATGTACATGAGTGTCCCTAGTGTTTCTGGGAAAAAACAGGGAGTAAAAAAACGCATGCAAACACTTGTGTTTGTACCCGTTTTACGTTGTCATCAATGGGAGTGTGCAGTGTAGAGAAATACGTGCAGCACCGGCGTTTTGTGGGAACAACATACATTGTCGTCTTTGCAATGTATGGCGTTCTAGCGAATCACAGAACGCGCGCGTCGATGAAAAACGCAACAACGCGCATAGTGGGAATGAGCCCTAACTTGAGGCTACTTTCTGGCTGATCAGCACAAACTCAGGCTACGGGTCTGATAACAAACCTCGGGTCCGTATGGCAGTCTGGAGATGAGCTCTGGGGCCATCCAGTAGGGAGTCCCCACAAGGGATTTGCGACGCTGGACCTCTTTGTTCACCTGGGCGCAGAAGCCAAAGTCTGAAAGCTTGACCTAATGAGAAAAAGTGTTTTGTTAAAAAGCTGAGGTAACAATTTACACAACTTTCATAGGGCCCCTAACAGTTCTAATTTAACCATAAACCCAATTTTCTGCATTCTGGTTTTTTTTCTGGAAGTTGCATAGTTCTCTTAAGGAGTTGCACAACAGGAGCAGATAACTAATTATAGGCTTAAACATGTAATCAGGCAGCTAATTGATTAACCAATGAGCTAACAGTCATCCCATAAACTAAGTGCACTGGATCCCACAAAAGTCTGTATTTCTGCATTTGGTAGCTTGCAAAGCTCCATCTTTTCTTGCTTAAATGTCTCTTATAAGGCCGAAAGTGAAACTCAGAACATAGGTTTCATGAGATGGACAGTAGTTTTTTGTTTCATTTAATACCAATGCTGCCTGCCTGATCTGCAAGCTGAAAGAATAATTCTTAAGGAATGCAGTCTTTGCTAAATATGAGGAAGAGAAGAGGGAGTGACAAGTCTGTCCATAGAGCAGAAATGTTTTTTACAGCCAGCAAAGGGGGAATATCTCGTGGCAGTTGAGGCGTAGCTATGTGGAAAGCGAGTTTATCGTGGACGCAGAGAAGCCGCCAGCTTCTGAAAGACTGCAGGGCGCTAATTCTCAAAGCTCGACTGTTGTAGCGGAAGAATTGTCACATTTCTTGTAGCGAGCAGAGCCAGCACTGGTCAAGACGTACTTAAATAAAATGAAAAATTCCTAATTGCAAACGGCCCTCCTAACAGCTCACCTGGTAACTTGAGCATGAGATCCCTAGATTAGTTATTTCCTTTCTAGCTTCTTTGTTTATATAGTGCTTTAGATTTTAATGCATCAAAACATGTCTGAAGTCTGAGTAGCTGCTTTTAACAGTGCTGCTGCCAGGTTACGATATATAATGCACAAACGGGGGGGGGGGGGGGGGGGGGGGGAAA
>JAODLC010000040.1:8101501-8112742 GCA_026781145.1 Hippopotamyrus pictus | reverse complement strand
GGCGGAGTGAAGCAAAACGAGAAGTTAAGACTGCTGCTTCGCATGCTGGTGTGGCTGAAATCCGAAGAAGGGCAGGGGGAAAAAGCAGAAGCAATGTCTCGAATGGGTAGCAGAAGTGAGACGTGCAGCCAGGTTGCTGACGGGAAGCAGCTGAGGGTGGCTGCACTTTCCCCGCAAGCCCACCCCCCCCGACACGCCCAGGTCCGTCCGCGGCGCTACGCCGCACCGTGCCGACCTACTTCTTCAGATGTAATAGTTGACAAACCAGACTTTTCATGACACGGAAGACTGGTCACGCGCAGCTGAAGCTGCCACCAGAATTCACACGCAGCCATTTCATCCTGCTTCGTCATTCCGGGTCTGCCTGTGCTATTGTGTCATTTGCACAGGAAGGCAACTGTAACACTTTGTACTTTCATTTCATAGCCTTTTGTTGACATCATTTCTCCCGGCATCATGACATCATCTACTGTCAAGTTTGTTTTTTTTTTTTTTAAACTTCATCATACTAGTAATGCAGTTCAGATCCAGTTTAGAGTTTGCACTGCCCTGTCTTGTTTTTGGGTCCCTTTTTGCAAATTATGTTTGTACAGTATGTAGTATGTGATGCATATTGCCTAGTCAGGGTGTACCCGTTAGTATGGAAATGTATTTATGTAAAATGTAATTTAGAGAATGTGTTAGTGTAGCACTGTGGGGCTCAGGGATAGATGTATGCTTAGGGACTGACAAAGACCTCTTGTATGCTGAACACCCTTGGATATTCTCAACAAAATTTAATTATACTTTTGACCAACTGATCATACCCAGCAAAAGTAATATTTTCTTTTCCTACAGAGCAAAATTTTTTGCTGCACTAAAACAATGGGCTGGTATCGCCTGATTAATAAGACTTGCTACAAACTGTAGTCAGTACTTCAGTGAGCTCACTGAATACTCTCATCCACACATTTAAATTCAGCTACTTTGTCATTTCTATCCTATGGATGAACTTCAATTGATTTGAGCGGCAGGAAATTCTACTGGAACAATCCCAGTACACTGATCTAACTGGAGTTAGCGGTTATGAGAACTAACATCCTGCAGATAATGTGCTCAGACAATCTAAAATAGGTTTCCTTTAAGTCAACCGTTTGATCCAAAGAGATGAGAACCTCGGGGGGGGTCAACCTACCCTGCCGTCGTGTGTAAGCAGAATAGAGTCACTCTTGATGTCTCGGTGTATGACCCCTTGAGTGTGCAAAACAGACAATGCCTTCAGGACAGACAGACAGACCGTGGCAATCTGCTCCTCATTCATTCTGAAACAGAAGACAGCAAGTTCAAGTTCATGTAAACATTTTACACAGGAAGCAGAAAGATATCCATTTTGGTGACTCATGCTTTAAGTTACTCATACACGTGTTCCTCTGTGGTGTTCTAGCTGAAAGGGGATGTAAGCAAGCAAACACTAATATATGATCTTTTATTCAAATCAGTTCAATCACCATGAGTGTTTCTCTGAAAGCATACATCTCAGTATGTTCCAGATCACAATGCTGGAATGCAGTCGGTGACTAAATACTGCCCCCTTATGGCAAAATTATCATAAAAAAGAACTGTTCTCTCACCAGGATCCAAGACACTTTATACTAGCACTTGGTCTTATTATAAAACAAAGAAAATACTGACCTAGTATGAGTGACAATGTCAGTCAGAGCCCCACCCTCCAGGAACTCCATGACAACCCACAGCTCGTCCCCGACCAAGTAACTGTTGTACATCTCCACTACATTTTCATGGTGATAGTCCCGCATGATCACAACCTGTCAGGCATAAAGAAAAGAATTATTTACAATAAAGCTGCTAAAACACAAAGACACACAGTTACTCCATTAAAAAATAATAATAATAATAATAATTAACATTGTTTTTAGTTTCATATGAAGTTACACGTGAAGTTCAACCTAGAAGCTTAGAGTCTGCCATGAGACTGTGAGCATAAAGATCACAGTTCCTGATGTGCGACGTGAATGCGACACACGCAAGAGGCCAGGAAAATATATATATATATTTTCAGTCAGCTCTGCAACATAAAGACTGGATATTTCCAAGACAGTGCTATCCTAACATAGCACTAAAATGAACATTTTAATGATAATACTTCTATACCAAGCCAAGTCTTTCTGAGTGCTGTGAGCTGAAACTGCAGGCCGCTGGGGCAGGCGGCCTATCGCCGAGCGCTGACCTCATTAAAAAGCAGCTCCCGACGCTGCTGCTTCCTGAGGTCCATCTTCTTGACGGCCACCAGCTTCCCGGTGCTCTTGACGGTGGCGATGCAGACGATGCCCGTGGAGCCCTCCCCGATTTTAATGTAGTGGTCCAGGTATGTACGGGGGTCGCCAGGGTCCACGACCATCTGCAGGGCGGCGCGGAACTGCTCGTGGGAAACGCGCTGGGGCTCACGCTGGGGCGACCGTGCCTGGGGAGGGGGCCCAGAGGGTGCGGGACCAGGCGGGCGAGGTGCTGGGGCGTGAGGGGCCGGCGGCTCGGGGCCCAGTGAAGGGTGGGAGGAGTGATGTGCACTGGATGGAGTGTCCCCTCGGGAATGACCTGGGGAAGGCCTGCCCTCTCCAGCAGCGACCCACACAGGCCCACTGGAAGGCCCGTTCTGGGGCAGGACCTCATGGGGTCGCCCGGACTTCAGCTCCTGTGAGGACAGAGCAGAAACCAGAAGCTGTCATCGAGAGTGACGACCCGAGGCACACTTCACCGTCCGTTTTCTTTTTTCAGAATCAGAAATCAATGTATTAGCCAGGAACAACCACATGTACTAGGAATTTGTTCTGGCAGTATTGGTGCTTACATTCACAGAAAACTCAAAAGAACAAAGTTAGAGAAACAGATAAATAAAATAATAAAGGAATAAAACCATGCAGAGCAGAGCAAGCTGTACGATATACTAACAATAAGGACATTAAAGGGAACAGAGGTATATTTAATAGTGAAAATATATAATGTCCAGTAGATGAAAAGTATGTACTGTAGAGTGAGTAAAGGAGTGAGAGGCAGGGACTGCTAGTTGGGAAAACCAGCTAACAAAAAAAACCATAACAATAGCTACATTACAAAAACAAACAAAACAATTCCCCCTAAAGGTGCTGGACAGAGTGGGGATCCTCTTGACAACTGAAAGCAAATCTAAGGATCATTTGTATTATGCACACATAACTGTCATCTATCAAGATAAAAAAAAAAAATTAGTAAACACAATTTTTGGACTTTTCCCCCCTCCGATAATTCCCTGCTGGAAATTTTTAAGGGTCTTTCTGACAAATTGGTTGCGAAAAAAACAACTGAATAAGACTATTTACAAAAAGTAACTAATCCAGACTTCAGTTATGTACAGACCAGCAAAGATATTCTTTGTTGCTACTGTCTGATACTGACTCTTCAGTTCATGTTTGGTCTTCAGAGTTTGATATTTGTCCTGCTTTTTAAAAGTGCATCTCAATCATTCCACAACTTTTATCATTTTTTAAATTGTTCTATTGGACGTAACTGCGAGTAAGTATTTGCATACAGCTACTCCTTAAGGTTCTATAATGGATGAATAAAAACTATGATTGATTCTGGTTGATTTGTAAATCTACAACAACAATGACCTGACCGGTTAGTGTCTGAACAGTAGTTAGTACAACTAGTAATCAGCAAGAAAAAAGTAAACAAAACAAACAAAACTATAAAAAACTGCTAAGTTTGCCTCCATGGGAAAGCTAAAGGCATTTCCACACATCTGGATCTCACGTGGGGAATGTTAATTACTTTTTATTTCTCCCCAAAAAGTAATTTAGTAAAATAACGATAAAAATGTTCAAGAACATTTACTTTCAAACAGAGAATTTGAATCATGGAAAAACCTTGGGACTTGAGTCAAAAAGTTACCAAGACGTTACCCACACATTTCCTTCAGACTCATGCACGCTGCTAATTTGACAACATACACTGGATAACTGGACGCAAGTCTTCTAGTATTTTGGCTGGCAAATACTAATGAAAGCAGTCCTGCAGTTTTATAGTTGTACAACTCTGGCGACAGGGGATTTTAAGTCAAGAGCCTAAACTGAATTCAAGACCTGTATGGGCATGAAATTAAAGCCCGTTCCAGAGACCTTGGGACCAAACAAGACCTGGCACGAATAGTACTAGCAAATCTGAATAAACTTTGCCCAAAATTAAACATGAAAAACTGACCAGCACCCATCCCAAAAGCTGATACTCAGGGCCCATGGGCTCAAGTTAGATCTCAGACCTCTACACTGAGTCCATCCTGAATCACTGACTGACTGAGTTGGGTCCACCAAATCACAGGGTAGAACGACACACCAGAACATCATGACTACTCACATCATCACTGGTTGTGATCTGCCCTGACCTTCCCAAACTTAGAGGGAAAAGGATCACCGTCAACCCCTCTCACCCTGCCCGTCGCATCTCTCAGCCTCTCCCTGCTCCCTAAAAACTTCAAGACACAAAAGCACCTGCTTTTCCTGAGCAGTGGCTCTCCTGAACAATCAACAGCACACACCCAACCAGTACAAATGCACATGATTACCACGGCTGGTATCCAGCGCCGTGCATTTATTCATGCATTTTATGTTGTTGGGAGTTGCCTGTTGACTGCGAGATGCTTTTATGTTCTCCATTCCCTGCTTGTTTATGTCACTGCGAGCACCATGCCAAGTCTAACCCCTTTTAAGTGTGAACTCCTTCTGATTCAGCTTACACAGCCAAAGGATATTCTTGTATTCTTGACTTCATCCATTCCAGCATATGCTTATGATTAGGTTGATAACGGATCATAAGGTACCACAAAAATAAAACACAAAAACGGATTAGAAACAGCTGGGGACGGAACATTTCGTGCCCTGGGGGCTGTACTGATGAATACCTGGTGGCTGGGGCTCCGGGGAGAGTCGCTCTCGGTGCGGGGGTAGGTATTGAAAGGGCGGCCAGTCTGCTGTGCAGTCTTCATCACCCCGTCCGTAACGGGCAGGTTCGGAGTACGGATATTGGGCCCTGACAGGGGTCTCTTGTCTCGAGGGGACTGAGGGCTGGTGTTTGGGTCCGTGTAGCTGGATTTGGGCCGCTTGTCTGAGGATCCCTCTCTCCTTGGCTTGGCGTCTGGGTAGTTGCGGTGCTCTCTGTCCTTGTGTGGGGGCGGCGGAGGAGCAGCTGAGCCCGGGGTCTCCCTGTCTCTGTGGCGGCCCGGCTCCTGCCCCCGGGGTTGCTGCTGGGGCCGAGCATCACCGCGGTGCGTGGGGGTCGATCTCTGGGAATGCCGGGAATCCCCAGCCGCGGGCTCCTGCGCCGGTCGCTCCCTATGGGAAGAGCAAAGCAGAACTGACACAGGAACCCATACGCTCCCCCAGCCAGACCAAATGATTCCACCCTACGGTTCCCTTGGCCGCTGCTGCTAAACCACACGAGGATGTTAAATATTTACTTTCCTGCATCAAAACCGAGTTCAGCCGGCTACATTCTGAACGCGGCATTCATACCTCTCCCTGCTGTCTCCGCGGTGATCCGAGTGGCCCCCGGGCCTGTGGAGATGCTCCCCATTCTCCTGGCTTCCCCCAGCGGAGGAGCCCGAGCCGCGGCGAGGCTGGGTGGGCGGGCTGCCACGGCGCAGGGAATTGGAGCGCGTCACCGACATCGTGTCGAACTCGTCCAGCAGCCATGTGAGCGAGCCGTCCACCCCGATTTTACTGCCTCTGACGATGGTCTGGAAGAGAGGGGTAGACACACTGTGGTTCACGCTGCGGATAGCTGCAGTGATAGTTTTGTTACAACTGCTTATAACTACCCACTTGTATCTGTTATCACAAATACCACATATATGGAAAAACGTAAGCCGTCATTTCGAATTCCCACCCACTGGACAGTAGGATATTTCCAAAGATAGAAAAAGTATGAATCCAGACCAAGATGTTTTTCCAACAGTACTCTGTGAATGTCACTCATTATGCTCAACTGGTTGGTTGAAACAACATCTTGGTCTGGATTTCAGTTACATAGAATGATGTGCTGCCTTGACTGGGTCAAAAATCGCAAGCAGTATGAAGCATCGGTAAGGTCAAGAAACCTCACACACAAGGAACTGAGGCGCCACCGAAACCCCATTCAGTGGAAACAATACTAGGTAGATTTTAAACGATACCCACAATGCACCTGGGAAGGTGCCCTTTCATAATGCATGCTTTAATGGACTGGAGCAGTGCCAGGAACTGAAGCCAAAAGCGGAGGACAGAAAATGAAGCAAAAATATCTATATTGCTAAGAATGGAACATAGAACAACTAAAAGAAATGTTAATCACGATGTGTGGTTAACTGACATGAAGCAATACATATTTTGTTCATAAGGGAAATGCATATATTATCTTCTGCTTTGTGCTTTGGCTGATATTTAACACCCCTCGTGAGTATGTCATCATCATCAAAACCAGCATCTCACAGCACCAGCAATTTAATGAAAATACTAGAAATTTAAAACCCAGATCATGCCAACTCTATAAAATACAGAATGTTTTTGAATGCAACAAATTGCAGAACAAACCTGGACTGCAAATGATCCTCATGCCTGACAAACACTGACCACTGTGTGGCACGAGTCTTAGTGGGAAAACTGCAAAGCACAGTGCTGTATGCTACCCTGCTAAGAAAGTCTACTTCTATCATTTACACATTCGGAAAGGGGAATCTGAAGACTGAGAAATTACATAAACACGCATCATATACAAGCTTTTATTTATTTCTCTCAGCTGCATTTAAATGTTTCAACCAAGTTTGTTTACAATCTCTCACTCTCCAATAACCTTAACTGACAATACAGAGTGAAATAAAGTACAGTTATACTGGTCTACGTCTGCCTAGAAAATGGAAGGATATAAGAGAATACAACTGGAGAAAAGAGGATTAAACTGTACAATGGGGGGGGGGGGGCTGTACAATTATCAGCCAACAACTGCCTGGTTTAACCTAACGGGATCCAGTTAACTCTCGTACTCAGCCCCATGACAATGTGCAGATACTGTACCTATAACCAATTCCACATAATGACACATCAGCAGTATCACTAATGAGCAAAATAAATACAGCAAAATGTCTGATGTGGAAAAACTAAAGTTAAAATTAAAACCAAAGCATAGTGGGCAGCAAACTGCGCTCCACCAAACTAAACTATCGAGAGGAGATATGAAGTCAGGTTCATGAAAACACTAGTAAGGTAGATATCTAAAAACTAAACATAGGGAAGGGGACCAGCAGCTACACACTGCGACGACAAAATGTGCAGCAAACGCTAGCAGAGCGAGAAAATTTCAACTGATAAACCTTGTGCAGTGAAAATAACAGAACCTCTTACCCGGTATCGGTCAGGCACAGCTGTAATGGTGGTACGCGGACAGCGCTATACTTCCAGAGGTGGTACTTGGTATAAAAAGTTTGTGAACTGCTGCTTTAGAGGTTTTAGTGTGACATTTTAAAATCATAATTAACCCTCTGATCCATTGCTTTTTAGTCGGTGGAAAACAATGATCAGCACTACTATGGCCAACCCCACCTACCCCCCAGGGTAACGAGTCTCAAACGACGGCTGAAAAGCGGATTGTCTGTATATTGTTTTGTTCAGGCTCTCTCTTTATTTATTTATTTTAAGGGCCCCACTTGGTGTTGTGGTGGGGGAGGGGAGTATCAATATTATTGTTCTTCCCAATATTTTAAAGTTAAAATATCACACATCATTTTTTAGACAGTGCACAGCCATAATCGGTATCGGTATCAGTGAGTACCAGAAAGCCACTATCGGTACTCGTTCTAGATCTGAAAAAAAATAGTAAAAATCGGTGCATCCCTAGAATTTTCATTTAAAGAACTCTTCCCAACCAGAAGTGTACCATAGAGAAACAGGACCATTTGTTGCTACCTAATGTAGCAGTCAGACATGGGCTATAAATACCCCAAAAGCGTCAGAGCAAAGCTGTCCTTCATTTGCCGCCTCACCTTGCGCGGCTCCACATTGGTGATGACTGTGGCATCGATGAACGGCTTGGGCCGCTTGGCCGTATCCTCGATCAGGCTCTGCCATTGGCGCGGCAGCCCCACAAACTTCTGCTCCTGCTCGTCGAAGTCCGTGTGCACCCGGTGCTCGAAATTGGAGGGCGCCGAGATCTGGATGCGCTGCTTCTTCTTCTTAGTGAACATCGCGGCTGCCGGGCATCAGACCTGCCGAGAAAAGGGACAGGCTGTCAGGATGAGTATATAGCTAAACATAATATTCACTTCAATTTATTTTTATATAATGCCTTTCACAACAGTGTTGCCCCAAGGCGCGTTACACGGGTGTGTTCTGATACATTCCTGCATTATTTAAACAGAATAATTCAAAAACAGGGAAAAGGGAACACAAAGAAATGAAGAAAAAAAAAATGACAAAAGAGGAGAAGGATCCGAAAACTCGCAACCCAAACCCCCCAGGGCATGTTAACATTGTAGAAAAAGAAAAAGAGTAGGCAGACTCACTAAAAGCGAGGTGTAAACTGTGGTCAAGGTCAAAGCTAAAGTCCATCCATGAGTCAGTTCTACCTGCCAGCCTGTGTTGGGAGGCAGACTGAAGGATTCACCCACAATGTTACACGATGCTAATATTAAACTACTGAAATTTCGGTTTCATATATTACTGGGGTGTACCTGCTTGTTGCACCCCCAAAGAGGCCCTTAAGCTGCTCTGTTTCAGTAAAGGCAGAAGAATCAAATACTAACTTGCAACACAATAAAGTCTTCAGTCTGCTTTAGCCATAAAGCTAACTTTATAAATTTTGGGGGAAAAAAGCATTTAAAATGTAATTCTAAAAATGTAAAAACCAGAAAAGAACAGCTGACTGGCAGTAACTGAACTGGGTTCACTGGGTTCCAGCTCTGCGTCTGGGTTGGTTGCTGGCGGCCGATAACGGCAAGGCCAGGAGGACGGCCAGGGATTGGAGGTCCGGGGCAGCATGCGTGGGAGTTTGCTGCTTCCACATTCACAACAAACACAGATCTGCCCTAACTGACCTCTCATAAAGTTAAAAAAAAAAAAAAGAAGCAGTGTTTTAGTGCAGAATTACACTGCGTTTGCCAATAGAAAGCATGGCTTGCATCTGCTTGATTGACATGTCAGCACCATGACATATGTACTGCACAACCAAAAATTTAGACAAAAAGGAGACACCTGTGTGAATGCAGATCTGCACTGCTTATAATCCGATAAGCAATACATTATCCAAGAATTTAATAGGACCCTTGAAGGTGAATCACCAACAGACCCTGGCCTACATCACTATAGTATTCAACCTAATATGTGCTTTCAGGTTGGATAAATGCGGTTTAGTAAACATTCAAAATTATGAGTAACCTTTGAAATATGTTAAGGGGAGAGTTAAAAAAAAAATGAAACTAGATGCTGTCAGAACAATATATTCCCCAGATGGCAGCATTAAGCCCCCAATCTAAACCCTACTCCACCCACACCCACAATCGCTACAATCTTTAGCCCCCCTAAACTATCACCACCCCTCAAAAATATCATTAAAAGTCCAACTTTGTGTGACTCGTCTCAGTGCAATCAAGCAGATTCACCAGGTCTGCATCTTTCTGTCCTTTCATGTGTCACCCATAAGTGATGCTAAGTGACGATTTTGGTGCAATTTGTCTGAAAATGGAATAGGCCCCAGATCAACACCTGTACACGGTTCCAGGGAAGTTGGGGGGAAAAAAAAAAAATCAAACGCTTAGTGTTACTGTGTTCACAAGATCAAGAGACTTCTGCAGCCACCGTTTTCTTCCTTTGCTGCCAGAAGGGCACGCTATTGGTACTGATTTCCCGATCAATTCAATTCCAATTCACAAGGTCCCAATTGGATTCGATTTCCAATTAAATTTGATTGTATATCGATTCAATGAGGGATATTTCGGTTACAATGCCAATTTTACCTTTAAACGGGAAAGAGATTCTCCGAGAACTAATGTTGTAAATCGTACAAGGAACCCTCTAACTTGGCCCATTATGAAAAATATTAATGTGTGTTAATTGACCCCAAAGCAGCAGCTGATTAATGAACTTTTTAAATTAACATAACCAATAAGTTGCTTTATGGACTGTGCATATTTCCAAAGCATTTCACCTCCATTCTGCATCATCTTCACATACTGCTTTGCTTTTGTCCAGCTCTTCGCCGTCTTCATATTTCTTAAATCCGAAATACATTCAGCCACCTGCCTTTAGCACTTGACGGTACCTTCAGCGGTGCAGCCCCCACCATGTTTTTTTTTAATCCATTATTGTCGCCAGATGTCGTTGCACAAGACCGGCCCCGTGACACTAACGGGGTTAAAGCTTCACACACCCACGAGAAACGGCTATAAACTATACAAGGCTTATATTAAAAAAACTGAACCTGAGATTTTCATGTCAACATAGGATTATGCAAATAATCAATTTGAATCAAAAAAACAACTTTATAAACCAAGCATAGCTGGCAATGAGTGCTGCTTAAATTTTGGTGTGATTGGTCTCGAAATTAAACCAGATGTAGATCTTCATCCATGTGTTTTTCTGAAGTGGTAATAAAGCTCAGGGACCAGGGTTTGAGTCTCCCTCATGGCTCCATGTGTTTGGAGTTTGCAGGTCCTCCCCGTGTCATTGTGGGGTTTTCCTGCAGGTACTCCAGTTCCCCTCACAATTCAAAAAACATGCTTAATATGCAGTTAATTGGAGTTACCAAATCATTGATATGTGTGCATGTGTGAGTGAATGGTGTGTGAGTGTGCCCAGTGATGGCCTTGCATCCGAGGCCTCCGTGTTAGGCTCCGGACCCTCCATGACCCTGAATAGGCCAAGCGGTTACAGAAAATGGATGGATGGACACCAACATATCTATGCGGTGTTGCTTCAGTCCTGGTGTGATTTGTCTCAAAATTTGATAAGTTCCAGATCTCACCCACACAATATGTACGCAAAGTTTAAAAAAGACAAATCAAATACTTTTTGAGTTATCATGCTAATTGTCTATGGGCCTGAAACTATACGTACACTCTCCATCCGCATACAATGACCCATCCATCCATCCATTTTCTCCCGCTTATCCAAGGTCGGGTCGCAGGGGCAGCAGTCTCAGGAGGGAAACCCAAACTTCCCTCTCCCCGGCCACTTCATCCAGCTCCTC
>JAODLC010000040.1:8091364-8101401 GCA_026781145.1 Hippopotamyrus pictus | reverse complement strand
TATTGTTTGTTAATTTCAACATTTACTAATATATTTTTAAATTAAGTTTTGATCATTTTCATTTTATCTATTAACATCTTATCTTCAATATTTTAATGTTGAAATTAAATTAATATTCATATTCATATTTATTTCATATAGCACATTTTCATGATTCAGTACTGTTTGTTTGTTTTTTGTAACTATTTTACATGGAGTGTTGTGTTTTTATTTTTATTTTTTTATTAATCGGTTATCGGCAAGTACAGACCAACCTAGCTATCGGTATTGGTAAAATTCAATATCGGTCGACCTCTAATCACAGGAACACGCAAACCCCTCCACCACAATAAGGTGTCGGCTCAAGGAGGGCATACAATGACAAAATTGTGAAATTATCTACAAGCAAATGGCTGGTAATTACTGGTTCTGAGCAAAATAATTTACATGGAGGAAATTGCAAATGGCAGGAGAATTTCGGTAACGAGGAGATTCATGATTCCTTCGGTCCTCGCTTCCGTATAAATAATTAGAATTTAGTGATCAGTGGTCATTGTTAACACACCACAGCGCGCAACAACGAAATGTGTCCTCTGCGTTTAACCCATATGTGACTTTCGTGACATAGCAGGGGGCAGCTAATTCAGCGCCCGGGGTACCTTGCTGGTGGGGGATTCGAACCTGCAATCTTTCGATTACACGTGCGCTTCCCTAACCATCGAGCCACCACTGCCCTGCAAAGAAACTATCGCCTGAACAGGGACTCGAACCCTGGACCCTCAGATTAAAAGTCTGATGCTCTACCGACTGAGCTATCCAGGCTCTAGATAGCATGATCAACTCAGACAACCAGATGGATCTAGAAGCATTAAAAACTTCCTGTCTAATGACAGGGCAGAGCATTCTTCATAAACGGCTGGCACCAGCTCAGCTGTTAGCCCTAATTTTTCACTTTGGCTGGGGAGGGGAAATCCTCCCCAACAGACCAGGATACCTCATATAAAGAAGCATACATGCAGGACCATTTCCTCTAAAATGTGTACCAAACTCAGAAAGTCTTATCATTCCTGCGAGTACTTTGGCAAAACCACAGCACTGATGGATGCTAGTGAGAAAAACTAAATCACAGCAAAAAAAAAAAAATTATATATATCTCATGTTTGATGATCAATGACAATTTCCATGGAATTTCTAAGAGGACATCACATTAAAGAATCACCCTGCAATCCCTAATGTGACCAGTCTGCCTATGTATTACAAGGGCTTGCCACACCCAAGATAAACCTTCCACAACAGAAGGTTGTAAAAGGGGAAAAGACCTTTCTTCAGATCGTCATTTCAAACTAAACAGGTAGTACTCAAATTTTGGAGGATCATATAGTATTCGTGCACGGAGCTCTTTTGTGGAGGAAAACAGCTCAACATTACACATTAAACAGAAAGGTTATTAAAAATAATAAACAGCAGCATACCACTGAGATACACGAATAGTGGAGGAAGATCAAAGCAAACTGTGCAAATACACCCAGTTTTGGGAAAAAAAATGATCAAACTGCCCTGTAAGCTACAATTCCCACTCAGTTTATGAGGCCCACCCAGAGCAGCCATAACAGCCCAAGGCAGAAACTGACTTACCATCCAAATATTTACCACAAAAAGTGCTGGCACATCAACACAGCAAAAACATAATAAAAATAAATAAGAATGTTCAATTAAGGTCTAACTACAAAAGAAACCAAAATGCAATTAAAGGCAGTGCCCAAAAACAAGGTACACTAGAGACTTCCCAGTGTCTTTAGAGACAATGATACAAGATATTTTTCACGTCTCTGAAACAGCTTTGTTTTAAAACTGAATATCGAAAAATCAATCACCACAGAAAGGCCTGCAAAAGCAGCCCAACCATGTGAAGCTCAGCACATTTTTTGCATAGACAATGAGCAACAGCTGTTTTACAGTGTGCAGGCGAGGCTGTGCGACCGTGCTCCTCTAGTAGAGCACCCAAGAGATCACAAGGTTACCACATGGGTGACCCAGGTTCAAAGCTACTCTTGGCATTCAAATATTTATGTTGCATGCTTCCACAAACTCCTTGCAAAGTACCCTAAACACCCAATTTCCTCCTAGTCCCTGCTGCAAATCGCCTTGTGAGAAGTTATTTTATGGCACTACTTCTCACAGATGGGGTGAGGTAGCTTCTCTTTAGACAGAAGTCAACTAAAAACGGTACCAGGTACAGAACAATGCCACAGATGTTACTTGTTTGATATATTTAATGCTCCATTAGTAAACTGTTACATAGTACTTTTAAGACAGGCGTAACTATAACTGCATGAAGGATGAGTCATGGTAAAACAAGAGGCCAATAGCAGGAATGCTGAAATCCTGAGGGCAACCAGGCATTGTAATACAAAAACAAACACAAAACTCCAGAGTACGGAAGTTGATTGCAATTGTGACAGCTACCAGCAGGATATACATACCAACAGATAAAAATCACAGATTAAACTGTGCGACTGAGAATAAAAGGATCGCAACTTGCCACTAGAAAAGAAACTAATCGATTGTACAAATAGGCGCAATTTTGAACAATTTCATATACCTAGATCCCTATTATCTGGCTTTCAGAAAAAAAAGTTAAAATAAAAATTACGATAAATAAATTTTGCACTAACTGATACTAGAATTAAATAAACATGTTAAATAAACTGTGATGTCTGAGCTAGAGGCTTCACTTACCTTCGTCTTGGACCTTGCAGATGTTTCACCAACTTTTGACATAAGCAACTATTGAATCCTCCTGTGCTCCCTGACTGAAGTAAATACCCAAGGTGCTGCTGTTAAGGCATCTGCACATCAGTCTCCCCAACCATTTGTACCCACTGCACAGAATGCAGTTTCATTTTGTCAGACCTCTGCCTCTCATTGCTGCGTATAGTTTTTCCTGTGTTGCCCATCTGAAAGTCACAGGAACAATTTCTACCTAAGAAGCTGACAGGAATCATCAATATCCATCAACAATCAGCATCTCTTGTAAAAACACACAACAGAAATTCAAACACAGGTTCCCTTAGCATCATCCAAAGCAAAATCAGCCAAATGGAGCATAGTTACTTGCTGGCTTTCTTATTTCCTGCATGTGCTGCTTGATCTTATCCAGAAAGCAGCTCCATGTGAAATTTAATCTTAAAAAAAAAAAAAAAAAAAAAAAACCACACGCTTTACTCCATGAATCCTTAGGCTGAACGAAATTCAAATCATGCAGCACATTTTCATTCAACACACAATTGGGTCCAAACACTATCCTATAGTTTTTATAACCAGGAACCAGGTCTCCAGAAATTGTATAGTTGTGGTTTAAAAATACACTCACACACACACCATAAGACTAATAACTCTGTTTTGAGTTCAGATTTCGGTGCAATTTCGGTACAGCAAGGAAAATTAATTTCAAAAGAAATTCTGTTAACACAAACACAATTAGGAACAATTGTAAACCAAAGGCAATGTTTCTTGATGTGTATGAATAAAAAAATCCAAGATGCTTATTTACAAATTGTTTTACATTTTGTACACATATTTACAATCATGATGAATTTAATCCCATCTATATTCTGTGTTCTTTACTACTGAGTATAGTAACATGTAGCAAAGTAGCGATAAACACCCCAATAACTGTAATTGTTTTTTAGACTGGTCAGAATTTCCTGGCAAACACGCCTGGCACTAGGAGACTAACAAACAGAGGCTGTTTCATACACACTCGAAAGTTCATCTCAAGCGAGTTAGATGTTTCCAACAACGTAGCCGATTTCAGTATTACAAAGCTAATGATTTTGGTCTTACCAATGACTCCATCTCTCCAGTGCTGGTGTAATCTGGACCAGGATATCAGTAATATCAGACAAAAATACATGTTATTAGTAACCGCCAAGATTTTCACATTGGTACACCACTAAGTTTGAATGCTCTCTGTATTGCAGGGCTTCCACCCACAATCCATGCAGTTGGGCTAAATGACGTCAGTAAATTGCCCATAGTGCACATGCGAGTGCTGCAACGCACTGGGAGGCCGAGGCCCCCCACAACTCTGTGCACGATAAGCAGCTAGAAAATGGATGAATAACCTGCTTAACTTTCATCTGCAGAATCAAACAACAAACCTCCAAACTTAAACACAACCAGCAAATCAATGTGCCAAACCTGACACCAAATGACCACACTCAGTCAGCGGCTAACACAGCATGTGCTTCAGCACAAATGCTGCTGATGTTGGCACTTGCTTAAAACACTTCACTTCTTTGTTCTTTTTGACAAAATAGCCGTTAAGTGTTTTATGGTGTCTTGTAAAAATATTCTGGGCCTTGATAAAATCACGTTTTACTGGATAAAGTGGTTTTGCTTTTTCCCCCCCATGTGAAATTTTAATTCAGTTTGCCTTACAAAGCCACCAAATTCTTTGAGTGGCCTTTGCCAGTGTGCAATAGCGGTTCATAATAAATGATCACAGATTTGTGCGTGAGGTTCCACGGGTATTTAAATATGAAGACTACATAAAAACCAAAAGACAAAGGTCAAGTTAACACCACAGATTAGAATAGTCCAAAAGCATAAGTCCCCGATCACCCCATAAGCTCAGGGCACTCCATCCTGAAGAAATGGAAGAAGCATTACATAACAGAGACCGTCTGGCTGAGACTGTCCCAACAAACTTAGTAAAAACATCTTTAAAAAAAACTTTAAGAGGTGAAAGTAGCATTTAGTAGAAGATCCCACAAAACAAAGTGCACACGATTGTGCAAAACAATGCGAGAAATAAGGAGGAAAAAAAAAAAGGAGTGAATGATTTGAAAGTCACTCGGTTGGGCTGTTTTGCACACTCGCTACTGCTTGTGATACGGGGGGGGGCTGCCATCGCAAGGAAGTGTGATGCTGTTGCCAGAGGAAGAAAAATCGTGGGACATTTTAAGCATTCACCAATCACCACTAGTGTATACTAGCTAGGAAGACATTGAAATTGAACTGCAAATGCTTCAAAAAATGCTTAAAACAAGATGTACAAATCAGGTGGAACAGAATGTCATGCATCTTTAATTAGGCAACTAGAAACGTTTTTTTGACAGTTTTTTTTCCCATTTGTATTCACTAGTTTAAAAAGAGCTGATATCGAATCAGTACTCATATCGGCAGATACGATTCCGATACTTGAACAGAGGGTATCGGCCATGAAAAAGTGGGATCAGTGAACCTCTATTTGCAACAAACAAAATGAGTGATCCAGTGAAAAATGGCTGGGTTAGATGAAACAAAACTTATGTTTGGCAAGACCCAACAAAGCACATCACCTAGGAAACACAGTATGGTGACTGTGAGATAATGCTATGGAGCATCATATGAAATACAGGCAATTAGAGGAAAGCCTGTTTGCTCCAGAAGAGTATTTATCATTGTGTTTTGGAAGACAAAGTAATATTCGCCCCATCATTTTACTGCAGAATAATATTTTCCATACAGCCTGTAGCTACAAAGTTTTATGTGACTGCGCACAGAGCCAACTCAGTTATTCATCTTCAAATCCACTTATCCAGATGAGGGTTGTGAATGCATAACTAAGTCAGAATAATTAGTGTTTTACGTCTGGATCTCTTGCATCTGTGTCTCAGCCCAATGAAAACTCCAGCACTCAAAAATGTATACTAAAATCTGCCCTATCACTGTTCCTCCTCAATCCTATTAACACCAAAACGCCACAGCCACAGACATTTTCATCTAGCTTGAGTTTTTGATAAGCTTATTTCTTGACCAAATATTGCACTGTATACACAACTGTAATGTATTGAGACATGTTAAATACAGAGCAAACTGTGGGACCAGGCACCAATGAGAGGCTGCAAGTAAAACCAGCACTCCTTATCGCAGTAGTCTGTTATTTACTTAGTCACAAACTGTTTATGAAGGTAGCCCCGGGTAGCCCTCAGATCCACAGATGGTCAAGAGACCTGAAAGCAGTTATAGTAACTAATTAAGTTCCAGTGTCCAATTTTCCAGTGTTCCTTGGTGCAGCCTCGCAGGTATTGAGACGTGGTGGAATATATAAACAAAAGAAAAGACAGTCTTACACGGCTGCAGATGACAGGCACTTCCATAAAGAGACTTCATTAGTATGGAAATTATCCATTGGCTGCAAGGGGGTATCACTGGATGCAGCGCTTGACATGATGACATGTGTCTAAATATCTAGCCAACATTAACATACCATCAAGAGGCAACTCTTGGCTGTCTGTGATTTGGCCCTTAATGCATCTGTATGTCTAAGAAACCGGATTTTTAAAAAAGCCTGAAATTAAAAATGCTACAATGCAAAGTGGTTCACACATATGTGTAACCCATCAGACAGCTTTAAAAGAGCTTTAGAATCATAAACGGGAGGCAGGGATGCCTCCCCTTGGTCAGAACAAAATTACTAGTCATGCTTAAACCACAGATAAAGAGTATGTTTAAATAAACGTGAAATGAAGAAAAACGAGGACAGAATGAAAGCCAGATGTTTCACTAAATGACGTTGTGGAGGAAAAAAAAACAGTACTTCGTAAATAGTTTCAAATAAAACAGGAAGATAAGAACAGATGATGCATTACAAAAAATAAGAAAACGTTGGGAGTTGGAACACTACATTATTTTAGTGTCCGACTCTAAAAAGTAAACGAACTAAGTTCTGAAGCAACGACATTAGGGAATGTAGGTACACCAGCAATAAAGTATGTATGATGATGATCGTCACTTAAATCACCACTTACCTCAATCTTGGCTAGAACAGGCAATAAATCCTGCTTCATTTTAATACTACAACAGAGAAAAAAGTCCCATACGGCCTTGTCTTTAAAAGAAACCGATTCTTCAATTAACCACGAAAGGACTGAAACATTTCCGTCGTTAATTAAATCGTCCAACATATCCCTGGGACCGTACCGGCGACTCCTCCCGGCGTGCCGGAATATAAAGTTCGGCTGGTGCGAAAGGTTCCAGTACAGCAGTTCGGTCGGCGATCGGCGTTCTCACATTCCTGTAGTTTCAGCGGAGCGGCCCAGTATCGTGACGTCACCCGCGCAACAGGGCTGCGGGGGAGGCGGGGAGTCACGCCCGGCCGCGCGCAGGAGCGCGAGTGCTAGTGACACGCCAGGAGCGTGAAACAGCCATGAATCACTACCGCTGGTATCCAGCATCAAATCTTCCAGTTACCTTACTTCACGTAATTTATATTTACAGAGTTCAAGAAAGATTATTCTTTGCTAGTCTCCTGCGACTGGCAATAACTAGTTGGAACATAGCGTCCCATTGGTATATGAATGAATGCGACTCGAGGAACACTCATGCTTGGTGCAACCAGGAAGTTATCTATATTTAGGCAATTACCTCACGGTATACTCACACGGAAAGGGGCTCTAATCATCTTCGAGTTAAAATAGTCGATTGTTAGCATTAATAAGGTCACGAAATATAGAACCTTATAAATCAAACGGAAGTTTGTCAAAGCTATCTGTCAAATAATCAACATTCAGTAACTGCAGATAAAAGGGCATTATAGGAATACATGGAAAAAAAACATTTAGAGGCAGATAAAAGTTGTGGCTTGGACCTCCTATCCACAAGCAATTTTCAAACAAAGCACTAATCCCCACAGCCAATCAGAGCAGTTTCCCAGGTCAGGAGGTGGAACCTACAAAGGTCAAACATTGCCGAGGTTCAACACCTCCACAATAGATAGTCACGAGGAATTATTTCCCCATTACTGTACAACACAGTAATGTTCAAAGGAAACTGGTCAGAGGGATAATTTTACATGTGTTTGGTAATATCCACGCAAGAGGCTCACTGGAATACATTAAAACGAAAAAGGTTTAGTTTTTGTGCCAAAATAACTATTTCAAAACACCTTTTCCATCGCTCTGGAGAATTTTAGAAAATCCAGAACTCCAGAAACAAAATGTGGTATTAGGGATATGGAATGAACATACTGACTGTCATTATAAGGCAGGGGTGGCCAATCTTATCCGCAAAGGGCCAGTGTGTATGCAGGTTTTTGGGATAACATGTAGGTCAGTTGTTCAAACCCAGGTGTGAGGACTCTTCAGCCAATCAGTCCTCTAATTAGTAATCTAATTAGGGACTTGCAGCGAAAACCCGCATACACACCAGCCCTTTGCGGATAAGATTGGGCACCCCTGTTATAAAGGAAGGCAGAACATTTGGATCACAACCAGATGACACTCAAGGCTGCAGTAACTATGTAAAAAAATACATTTAGAAGATCTGAATGAAGGTTCCACAAAGAGATGGGATTTTCAAAGCTTTGGAGAGGATCCTACGGTACACAGCTATGCACATTTTCAGTAAGGGAACAGAGACAAGTAGAATCATACCCAAAGCATAATATAAAAGTATCTTTTTCCATATTTTTGGACAAAATTTCCAAGCGTTAAAACTAGAGGGCAGCACAAATCAGCAGACATACTAAACATACTGAACCAAAACTTTTGCAATATAAAATTCCTAAAATCAGCTACCTGAAAAATAAGTGAAATGCATACACATCTATTTTTACCCATTAGTGGCGATGCTGTATCTTCACCATGAGCTGTACTTTGCCACCAAAGCACAATCATTTCAGATTATTCTCCGATTAGAAAAAACCCTCAGAGAAAAGACATGAGGCACGTGAAAAATGGACAAATAGAAAGGGTGGTTAAATAAGGGTGAGAAGCAGATAAAGACTGGGAGTAGAAGGGTTTGTGAACACACTGTGGAAGGACACAGCTGAATTGAGCTTGCAGGCATAACTGAGCCCTGGCAACGGGGGCTTGGGGCACTCCGAACACTCATTAAATCCTACAGCCACATGCCCATTTGCGTGAAAATTAGATAAATGGAAATATAGTTCTACACCATCAATTTCAATTACTTTTTTCAGCTGAAATTAGAAATCAACTGTGTCCAGGAGTTTTGGCTTCAGAATCGGGTTACAGTAGGCATGCACTATCAGTCAAAAAAAGTTTTTGTATTTTACATCTGGATCTCTGCGAGTTTGCATTTTTTTACATTTGCATGATACCCACTTAACAATGGCTAAAAATAGTCAATATTCTTTGCCAACAAAAAAATTTACAGTATGTTCACCATTTGAGCACCTTTATTAGCAAGAAAATGTCATATCTTTGTTTCAAAGTAACCTCTTCTAGCAGTTATAAAAGCAGAGAAAAAAACAAGGCATTCTTTCTACAAGGAACACTAAATACTGCTGTTTCACAGGATGAAACAGTTAACTGGTGCATTTAAAGTTAAAAGGACAGCCTAGAAATAGACCATGCCATCACCACATAACCAGTTAATAAGATGTCAGGCATGCACTGTTACATACTCCAAAATTATAAAGGAAACTTGTTTTATTTGACATATTTTCATTTATAGTTGTTCACGCAACTTTCCAATGCTTAAAAATAGAAAAAAAAATCAGCCGTTTATGAAATAAACTGAAAACTGATAAGAACCTGTGGGCTGCAAAAACGGTCTACCTGGTAGTGTATCTTTGCAGGAATCCCACACCTGTGGGTGGTATCACATGATTGATAGCTATCAGTCAGCAGTAATGTTGATGGGCGGCAGCGCCAAGGTGCCAAATGAGGAAGAGTAAAGACTAGAGAGAGATGCCTTTATTTCCCTTCCCCAGAAGCATGACCAAGAAAAACCTGCTCAGCAAACACAACAGAAAAAGCTTGCTTTCCCAGAATATGTACATTTTCCGAGAGCAGGAGGGGAAAGTGGATCTCATACCTGAATCAGAGTTCATGTCAGAGCACAGGGGAGGGGGGAAAGCAGCTTCTAATACAGGTATATTAGTACTACTTGTGCACTGATGTGGAAAATTTGGCCAATACGGATAATCGATATATTTCTGTGTAATATCGGCTATGTAAGTTACTGGAGGGCTATGTAAGTTACTGGAGGGCTATGTAAGTTACTGGAGGGCTATGTAAGTTACTGGAGGGCTATGTAAGTTACTG
>JAODLC010000040.1:8043747-8091264 GCA_026781145.1 Hippopotamyrus pictus | reverse complement strand
GAGGGCTCCCTTTGGTGGTGCAGTTGTCGACCAGGGGAGGCAAGCAGGGCGTGGAGGTGCTGATGGTGAAACTTGCTGAGCCTGCCGACACAGATTAGTGGAATGATGTCACATCGTTCTTAGTCTGTGGGAAACAGTATAACGATCTGAGGGGCAGATTTAATAACGAATTAAGCTGGTACTTTGACATCTATTTTAAGTAGTGAATGAGCTGACAAAATCCCTCATTCTCTTCTATGGAAAAGGGCCGACACTCTGACAGTCACCTCCATTATTTTAAGCATTATGTCTTCAGTGTTGGTGCTGCTAATTTTTGATTCTTGTCGGATATCAGCCAAAATCGACATTAACCAATACATTGTGCATCCTCAGTTAGTATGGTTAGGGTTCACAAACTGTCAACCACTGTGAAAAAGAAAGCAAACCATCAATCAGCTTCAAATATTAAGGGGAGGGAGTGAGTAAAAAAATTATATGACTGCACTGCTGAATTCTCAGATCTGAAGGGTGTTAATTTTCTAACCACACATGTAGTGCCAGCCAGGTGAATCAGAGCAGTAAATCAATGTGTGATTATAATCTCTAATTCTAACTAACATTACTTAACAGAAACCACAAGAGCAAAGAAATTGCTACAAGTCACTGAGGGCACAGTCACACTTGGCCCAGTTGCCTTCTACCATGCCCAATAACGACTGTCCCCTTTGCCCACACGCTCACTGGTCTGTGCTCACATTGCGCTTAACAGTTCGGGCCCATGTAGGTGTAGCGTGTATGCACACCAGGCGATCCATACCGTGCCCAAGCAAGTCTGACCCCCAAAATCTAGTTCGATTGACTAGTGCGGTCGCTCCATAGTACTATACTATGACTGGGCCCGTTGAAGTGGGTCCAGACATGGTTCAGTTGGATCACAAACCATGCTTGAGCACGAAAGGCAGACATGACGTCAATGATGCCACTGGTACACATGTGCTCATATATACACGATACATGAACCACAACCGGAAGGAACACACTGGGTAGGCTATATAGATCGAGCGGCGACAAGCATTTAAACATTGCTACAAAAGGATCACTTTACTCTACAGCAGAAGTGCAGCGTTTGCTAGAAATTTGGGCTGATGAGAGTATGCAGGATAAAATGGGTGCAACACACAGAAACTCTGAGATATCTGGTAAAATATGGGATCTTCTTACATGTGCAGCATGACAAATGAAAATCAGTGCTGCATACTCAATAAATCAATGAGGGCCATGAGTCATTGTGCCCAAAATGATTCCAAATAAGCCATGAAATAAGGACATTAAGATCTACGTTGTGATGAAGGTGCTTTTCTTCTTATGCTTTCGCATAAGTCGCACGGTGATGACAAAAGCGCGCTCTGGTTTGGAACGTAAAGTGCAATGTAAGCGCAGACCAGAGGGGGGTGGGAACAGTCGTGCTCAGGCACGGTACAACGCAGGCAGGCCAAGTGAAGGTATGCCTTTAGAAAGCAACAGTGCATCAGGCTGAAGACGAAGACCTATGGTCAGTGATTAAATACCAAAATGATTTACTGATGTGATGCACTTATAATCCAGTTATACTTTACAGTGCTGGGTAACCTGTGCAAAAAAGATGGTTCGCAATAATTGGGAAACACTAAATAAGCCGGGTTTAATCCATAATGAAGCTTAATACCAGGAGGGATGTAAAATAATAAAACAATGGTTGAATAAATATTAAGAATGCACTGATGGATCAGCTAGTGACCAGAAATGGCTGATTTTCACCATGATCAGTGAATATCACAATATGGTGCTACATATACTTTTATTTAGCAGACACTTTTGTCCACAGCGACATACAAGTAAGGCAAATACCACATTACAAACAAATGTTGTTACAAACAAAGTTAGCAGCAACGGAGCTATAAACACAACTACCAAAATAATGGAGATGATTACATTGGATGTTCAACCATTTTCCTTAAGAGAGGATGAAGGATTTTGTTGGCTCATATCACTTACCAGCCTGTGATATGTTGAAATTTCACTATTAAATTTGCCCCACAGAATGATCTTTCATTTTCCACAATATAACTTGATTTGGTGCAGGACTAGTTAGTGTAAGTGAAAACAGCCAATCAGCATTGTCTTGAAGTATTTGCTTTTTTTCTATAAATTTCAGTAGTTGGCCTTTTTGCCAGTTTACACTGGCTTCCTCCTGTTACAGAATAAATTTAATACTATGAGATTCTGCTTTCTTTGTATTCCATTAAGAGTGTGTGATTAAAATCATGGTCAAACATGATTTTTTTCAGAAAGGTTTTTTTAAAAAAACGTTTGCATTTAGGTTCACAAAGGAAGAAAAAAAAGAATAGTCTAGTAGAAACAGAAATTTCAAAATTCCAATGTATCAAATTATTCCCTAAATCAAAACAATCAAATCACCTTGGAGTATAGGATTCATACCCCTAGTGTGTGTGTGTTTTCTATAGGAGAGCAAAAAATGGACATGCAGAGACTGAAATTTCTTCATACTTGGTACCCATACAATAAAAAAGAGGCATTCAATTCTATGGGATACTTATAAAGATATATCTGCACCTCACCATTACAATGAACACATTTAAAATTCTTCTCTTTGCATTAATCTATGCAGCATTTTTTTAAATAATGCAAAATTCAACTCAAATTCTTCCATTAAAGAACATTTACTGATATTGCACATGTCAAACTGGCAAACCTAAGACCAAGTCTTTCCAGTGAGCTGGTAACAGCTGTGTAAGCATGCAATAAATTGGATCAATGAGAAATCAGGCTGTGACCAACCCACACATAAGGTTCTCATCCACAGTGTTGGGTCCTGTAGCCCAAAGCTAAACCCAGGGGCAACTACCACTGCAAAGTTAATGATGCAGACCACCCTATTTACCTAAACTAAACCACTACTGGTACGATCTAATTCCCCACTGTGAATGAACTTTGTTCTTGATACACAATAGTACTGGCTTATTCACACAATACTCTACACTAATTCCAACACAGGCAAGAAAAGGCTCAGACATTATGAATTTGAACACACAGCCTGTGTTTAAACATTGTTCCACGAAATACCAGCTTAATTGTTGGCATCCAATTATGCATAATGTACTGCAGGTCTGTTTTTTTTTTTTTTTTTTTTTTAACTTGCACTGACCATTGTTGCAATTTCATATTGGCTTGCACATTTTCCCCCTTACAACCAACCCATCTGCAGAACCGTTTACACAGCTGTGATCCGTAACCTGCTTGCTAGGGGAGAACTTTCCAAAATAACACAAAAAAACAAATCATACAAAAATCATGCAGTACTTTACATCTCCATTATAAGTTCTCTTTAATTGCCATGCTACATTATCTGCCTCTCAGCAGGAGTGGATTTATGTGGGAGAGTAGTGGGGGCAAAGAGGTGAACTTAATTGAAGCCTCCTGTTTAAACCGACAAGTCAATAGGTCAAAGAAACTGTAGGATGGTTCTCGAGAAGAGACAATCTGAGCTGCATAAAAAAACCATGGCTCACCTCCGTTATCAACCAAAACAAGAAGATATTACCTAGCGCACATTATCCAGGTGGGACCTACTTGAGGATGAAAAGTAATGCTTTTCTTCTTACAGAAGTTCCTTTAAATCCCTAAAAGAAATTGGCTTTGGAAATCTGATATTAAGTAAACTATCAACTTTCGTACGTACTCAACCCGGACAGCATTATCAGTACTTTATGTATTACAACCCTGCATCCTTGCTCTACTGCAACCAATAACCAATATGGTTAACTAACCATAGTGCCAGGCCATTGTTCCTACTGAAACGCTGTGATGTCAGGCCCAGAGGGACCACCAAGAACTCCGGTGTGCTTTAGGAGTATGTCTGAACCTCCTACTTTTCTATTAAAAAAGAAAAAAAAGGGTCCTACCCAAAACAATTCCCACTACGATCACAAGAGGGCACAGTTGGGACTGCACAAAAACTCATGCTCAGTTATTTTCAATACCAGACCTGCTCACCAAGCTGGCTCCATAAAATTTCTTGTGATTAATGTACAGGTTCTCATTACACATTGAGGTCAACTAGAACATTCGAGGGCGTCGAGGCATGCCAGGAATGCACAGAGTGCCCAGCACAGACCGTGCAGCTCAGCAGACACCTCTAAGGGATCAGTCTGAAACATTTATCAGCTGCTGAGTGTCTGGGAAATGCAAAGGGTAGATGGAGAAGGAGAAAGAATGGACTCTGCCCACTGAAACAATACTAAAACAGACCTGACCTGTTTTTCATTCCATCCTTCTCTTTCAGTGAAACCTTTAGCTTAAAATATATACACAACACAAATAAAGGTTAACAAGATCCTTTCTTATTTAAACACTGTTTCCAACAAAACATGCTGGTAATTGTTTTAAAATCCACAAGCTATAAAAAAATTAACAGGAAGAACATCTTACCTTCCAGAGCTTGCGCACAATCATCTTCCCAAGTGGAGAGGCAACACAAAAATGCACAAAAAACATTGCGAGGATGTAAGATGATTTTAATTACCTTCTTGAATATTTATCTTTTACCATTAGCAATAAAAACCATAACATATTTTATAAAATAACCTTTCCTCCTCAATCAAGTGCAATCATCTTCCATCATCTATGATTTCAGAAAGTGGACCACAGCTAGTAAAATTAACCGTTATGCTTAAAAATAGGTTTAAATTTCCTCAATTCATCGACACTAATCACTGATTTTACAGCAATATCATAGGTGTCCTTAGTCGGTTTTAATTTTTGAAATTAAGTCTAGGAATACGCAGATAACTTTAGTGGCAGCAGTTAGTTTAACAAAAGGAGATATTGGAGGATATTATCAGCAGCATAACATACCTCACATTGTTTTGAACTGCTACCTTATGCATATTTTAAACTGAGAGGATAGCTATATTACCTGCATTACATAATCACAACAGTGTTAGAGACTGCAGGCTTCCACTGATACAGGAAACCTTTGGTATTTTTGTGAATGTTAAATTTACTGCTTGAACCACTTCTTAAGGGGAACAGATGTAACTGATGTTTTCTGGAGAGTCGCTTCTCTTAGGTCAGCATTTTCATTTGCAAGAGCTCAGTGAATTTGGTATTAAAATAAATCAGAGGAAAGCTGCGATGCAGGCTATTTTCTTAATACAGAAGTGTTCCATTTTCCAGTTAGAGTGTTTTAACTAATAATGCACTTATCTGTACTGGTAGTTTCACAAAACCAAATCGGGACTCGGTACAGGCAGATACCTATTCTTAAATTACACAGACTGGAAGCAAAAAAAAAAATCTTTATCAGAACACCACTAACTAATGAAAATGATATTTCTCGAATGCGCCAAAAAAGAATTTAACACCCTGCAGTGTTCCTCTGACTTTCCCAGAGTTAGTATGCTAATGCACCCTAAGACATAAAAGCAATATTTTTACGGGGGTACCCATAAATGACAACAACCACAGATTAATCGTTTTGTAGAGCTCTTGTAAATTTCTCTCCACTCGCACAACACTACCGATTGGATAAACGATACCACACAGGGGCTACAACTGAAGTCAGGCGCCCAGTATTAAAAATGACAGGTAGCGGGGGGCGGGAGGGGTCTCCAAAGTAATGAGTGCACTGACTCACAGAACCTAGCTACTTAACTGCCTTTCTCTTTCAGCACAGCAGGCAGCAAACAAGGCAACTTAATGAGCCCTGTGACAAAAAGGAGGTGCAGGGAGGCAGCAGCTGAAGTGAAACCAGATGAAATCTTACAGTATAGTGTGGTTCACATGAAAAAGTAAAGGGAATATTTAAAATAATTCAAAATGACTGGAAGACAAGAACTTTGTTTAATGTCTGTTGCATTAGGTATGAATGACTTGATTCGGCAAGTCATTCATACCTAATGCAGTTAATATTTAAACAGACATGATTCAGAGCCTTAACATGTAGACCTTCTGTAATTACAAACTTGTCGAACGTTTCCACCTTTAGGTAATTAAAGTTAACAACAATATTAACAATACGTCCATACACTGTGATGAAAAACACATCAAATACAAATTTTAAAAAGTAACTGTTTTTGCAACTATACTCACTATCTTATTTGCAACACTTCACGCTGGAATCAGACACACCTGCGTGTTTTAAAACCGTAAAAGCGATTCCTTCCATTGCACGAAAGCAGATGTGTGCGTTTGTGTATATACATAAATGCATATATGCATATATGCATATATACATACAAACACCTCAAAAATTAAATACTTCTCCACTGTTCAGAGCCCTTCGGTACTGAGCCACTAGGGCACCCGGGCAGGTCCGCAGCTTAGTGCTTAAACAACGGATCCTTGACAGAAAAGGGCTTCAGGTCCAACCTTTCAAACTGGGGCCTTGATGTTGTACATTCACCACCCCGAACAACTTCAAAAAACGCATAAAGGCATCGGCTCAGTAAGTCACTTTGGATAAAAATGTGTAACGTGTTAAGTCGACGAAGACACCACAGCCTCCTACTTAGATATTTCCAAATTCCCAATAATAAACCATCACATTTATCAGATAAAATCTGGAATCGCTCCGTAGTTAAATAACCATGACACATGCTGTCTTACGTGTTGAAAAATAAGAAGTGATAGTTAGCAGCTAAAATCGGCCACTCCGTAACCCCGGCTACTCCAGCTAGCCTGAAAGTTAGCAGGGAAGCTGAGTGGGAAATCACCACCTTTCATATCTCGCCAACCAAACAGTAACCAAAAATAAGATTTCATCGTTAATCTCCCACAGAAACTGTTCACCTCCCCACAATGAATAACTGGAAGAGGTTTCTCACGCTGTGATGTTCAAGTTTACTCCCATTGCTAATTAGCTATGTTACCGAAGCTACTCAGATACACTTGCCGGACAGGAGTCATAGCGCAGTAATTTAAAACAAAAATGAAAAAGCTGTGATAGCGAGCTTTTCCTCCAAGGCATTTATTAAACAGCCAACCACATTAGACTGATTCCTGACCCTTCCAGCAACCACCGTAACTACCGAGTAACTATCTAAACTTGCCAAGAATAGGGTACTAACTAACTTATGAATGATGGCTTCAAAGTGCACGAGCACCTCGGTCACCAAAACTGCAGCGCACCGCTGAACCGTCACAGAAGGAAACATATCCTAACAAAATTACATAATTTAAAAAATAATCATCGGCCCCTACCCAATATCGTCGTGTTGCTGCAATAGCCCACCTGTGGAGATCCTTCGCCTTACTTTTTTCCCCCTCTTCGACAGTAGAAAAGCTAAGATTATCCTGCCATTCACATACTAACCCTACTTTTCCGTCGCCATGTTGAAACCCGAATAGCAACATCCGGGAAACTGGAGTCACTATCGATCCATAGCAACCAGTAGCTGCTAAAGCCGCCTGATTTAGTGACACTGATAAGACGCCCGCATCTCGGGGAATCGTCTAATGCCACTAATGTAATACATACGTTGTGCCTTATAACTTCTCCATCACGGTCTTCCTTTCTGGGTGTGCTGCCTACTGAGCCGGCTAAACACCATACAAAATTACAACAAAAACACTAATGAACTTGCAAGCTAAAGCGCAAAGTATATAGGGCCACTTGCACAAAATTCTGCTGGAGGTAATACAAAAAGAATAAATATAAGTCAAATAAACCCTTTGAGGAATATTGGCTGGGTTATTCTACAAACAGTGTTTTTGAAAATATGTTTTTTATACTGATCTTTTTAAAATCTTTTTTAAAAATACAATTTTGGAAAACTTTTCTTACGTTTTAGATACTGCGTGAACCCATTTGCTGATATGTGTATTAATATTTGTAACAATTGTAAATAAAAAAATGTCTGGTAAAAGGTACATACATTAAATACATTTGATCATCCTCGACTGGGCTCATTTTCACAATGACATTTTAAATATTTTTGGAACAATTGTGACTTTTACATGACGAGTAATGTTTTTTTTTTTTTTAATAAAGTTAACATTAAAGGAGTTAAGGGGTACAATGGCATTTAATATTTCATTTTTTTGGATTAAATTCAACAAATTAAATTTGACAGAGGTTAACTGTGGAAACAGAACTAACCAGTCTAACATGATTAATGGAACAATCATTTTATGTATCACTGAGTCTTGATAAATTTTGGAAGGGTATGTTTTCCAGGGTACTGTCTCATCTTGCGCTGTCTTGTCTTGTATTGCACTCCTATCTATCCTACCCTCTCATGTACAAGTTCCTTCCACTGTAACTGTAGCATAAGAATCTTTCTGTGTTCCTTCAAGCACATATGACGATAAAACTTGAAACTCGAAACTTGGACTACGTCCATGCTTGTAGCAAAATCTATAACGAACAAGAAGCTGTAGGGAAAATGTATGACAACACTGCAAATTAATGTTAATTTTCAAAGTGAATATTATATCAATATAGTTTTTTTTTTTTTTTTCAGAATTAAAAAAAGCCATTATTTTAATACCTCAGGCACAGAACAACATTAAACTCTCTGAATCCGACTGTAATATCTCCTGGTCACCCAAATTAATTTAGGAATCCTATATCACCAAACAGACAGACAACAGGTTTCAGTGAAAACTCATTGATATAGTCTTGCCCAGAACAAATATAAGTTCAAAATGTTTGTGTCTAAATATGAACTTCTGAATTATCCAAAAAGTTCAATCGATCAATCAATCAAGGTACTTTTAAAAGGAGAAAATGAAAGATATTAAAATAGGGACAAAAATAATAAAATACTACTAGAACTATGGAACTTGAAGCACCCATATTCTCTGTAGAGGACTTTAACCCCTGTCTCACCGGGGACACTAGCCCCTACCTCACCAGGGACACTAGCCCCTGTCTCACTGGGGACTCTAGCCCCTACCTCACCAGGGTTCTGTCCAACAGTAGGTCTCAAGGAATTTCCATACGGCAGGAAATGACTGGCATGAGAACGGAATGAAGTAAATGGTATTGTCAGTGTACAAAAGCAGGCCAACCTGTTTTCACCTATGCACTTCATCCGTGCAACATGTGCCAATGCCCTCTGGAATTTGCAGCATTTAATGACATTCTAATTAGGATATATATGAAAATGTATTGAAGTGAACTTTTCTTATTTACATTGATACATTAATCATTCAATATGATTTACAATTAACCTCAAAGTCAGAATTCATTAATCATTTTTCTTCAGTTTAATTTTAATAACATTAAGTTTAAGATAATCTTTCAGGTATGCACATCAACATGTTATTACCAAAAATAATATATCTAAAAGAAAAGTCTTTAACATAATCATTATGCTATCAGCCCTGTATTACATTTTCCAATAGGGGTGTAGATGGATGTAGACTAATTGGGCTCAGTGTCCTGTACACAATGTGCCCAGTAAAATCAATAGACACCAATAAGACATGTGTCTTACTGGTAGCTCTGCTCTTGGCACGATTTCCAGGCTCAGTACGACAAATAGTACGCATGCGCAAAGCTTCACGCCTTTACATGAATTTCTCTAATTCAACACGGACCTCTGCCAGTGAAATCATCGAATTACTAGTTGCGATACGTCATAAATTCTGCAAAATCAATAACCTCTGTTATTTTGCAGGTTACACCATTACTACTTACTGGTCCATGTATGTTTAAGTGTATAATTTCTTTTTTAACCCCAATTCACTGGTACATATCTTGCTATAAGGAAAAAAGATGGGATATATACTTTTGGTCATAATATTAATCAGTTTAATAAATTTGCATTTTTACCATGTTAGTTTTTTACTGGTCCAGCAATATTTACAGAATGAAGTATTCTGGATAGCTACAAACCTCTAGTACAGTATCCATATGTACATTATACAGTTTCAGCTTCATGTGTTGCTGATATGAAAAAGAGATAATCTTCATTTTGTTTAATTTTGTTTACTCTGGCATTTTGGTTACACGTCGTGTGATTTATTGTCATGTTTCTGTATTCAAAAGCTTGTTGGTATTTCAAAATCTTCCACATCATTTTAATATCTTAGCAGTGGGACAGCGCCAGTGTAGCCAGTAAAGGTTCCCGTTGTTCTGACAGAGGTCTTGTGAGAAATTATTTCTAGGGCTGTCAGTGGCACCGCTAATGAATCTTTCTGAGTGCTGGATGAGCTCTTAATGCATCAGTGTGACCAGGATTTTTGCAGCGTGAAAATATATCAAGCATTGTTCTGAGTATTTACATGGAGCCCGCAGCCGCCATGTTAGCTGTACTTTGTGAAGACCTGTTCTTCATGATTACATTTATTGAAGGAGACGCCTCATTTGTCACAGCTTGAGGGATATCGTGAACCTCAAAACCTGATACACCTGGAGCACGCATAAATCAGGGTGGATTTTCTTACTAAATGGAATCAAGATCAAGCAACTGGCCAAACTGTGGCAGATGGACAGCCTTGTTTTTGTTTCACAAGTCCTTGGGTGACCACATATGTGAAGTGGACTGCATACTGCGTGCACTGAATAGTATACCCAGGGTCCATGTAGTCTTCTAATAAAACCAGGGTAAACAGCCTGCTGTACACTAATGTGCTCAATGATCAAATTAGCTTCTAAGACCTCATACAACAGACCTTGAGGCTCTGGCCTGCTACTAGATATGCGTGTTACAGCCTCAAAATTATTCTGAACGAGGACCCTTCAGTCTGAATAGTAAACAAAGTGGTCTTCACACCAGTTTAGGCTAAATTCACTACCCCTTCTGAATTCTGCACGAGAACAGTTTGTACAAACCATTCTGTACAGCAACAATTATAGTCTTTTGTAAACAAGTGAAGTCCAACTGTGACCCCACAAAGTTTTCAAATATAACTTTTGAAGGCATGTACTCTTGTGTATTATTATTTAAATATGAAGGTCACATTCTTTTAAAATCAAAATAATTTAATTCACAGATTACATTCAATGCACTTCATTTTTTCTCGTTCTAAACACATATAATTGACAAAAATGGACAAAAACAACAGGAAAATACGCAGACAATTTTATAAATAAACATTTTGCATCAAATTAATACAATTAACTACACAGCTAACCCAGATATGTAAGCCAAAAAGCTGTTGAGATGTTGTTGAAATAGAAACAGAGTTACATGGCTTATTTTAATTCCATTTTTCAGTAAGGCTCTTTCAAAACCTAACAGCCCTTCCAGTTTATTGAACACTAAATAAAAACTTAAACATGGACTATTTAATACATCGTGAATAAAAATCGTAATAAATAATTTGATATTTTTACTATTCATAACCTAAAGATACATTGATTTTTATTATTTCAGCTTTATATGCTTGAGTATAATATGATTACAGGATTATTCTACATCTAGACCATTAGTGTTTATCTGAAGACTATGTAATTATTCGCTAGAAAGACTTGTGAAATTATTCTACGTGGAGTTATGTACCTTTTAACACTATGTTACACTTCTGCCACGTTTAATGAAGGAAAAAATACATAATCAACATAACAATTGAACTTGAATATAATATAATATAATATAAGCCCAATACCTGCTATATCGCAAGAATTTTAGAATCTGATGTATTTCTGCTTTGCACTAGTCAGCAATTAAATTAAATTAGCGTTATTAAAACCCCGAACAACATATTGGAAAGAGTTAACACTATACATTTAAGAGCCCTTGTAATTTTTCTCTCTTTTAATTTTAATTTGGAAAAGACTTATAATCATGATGACACTGAACACTACGCCCACGTCAAACACACTGAAATATACTGTATATTTGACAGTCATATTTAAGAATATGGAATAAGGAACTATGCCGTTTTTGTATAAGCTGAGCTTTTCCATAAAGCACTGTAGAGTTGTGTTACATTTCGTAACCTTCTCTTAAGGATTAGCAGTGTGCCATCTCCTATCTTCACAAGATCGCTCGTAAGTTTTACTTAAACGCAAGTCTTTAAAAATGTTTAACCAGATAAAGGTGCTTAAAGTCTGTAACACAATAATCTACTATACATGATATTTTGTATCGGGATTAAATTACTAGTCTACTCGTCATGCAAAGTACAATGATAGTTTTATCCATTTATGTAGCAACTTTTCATCCCAAGTTGTACCCCAAAGTGTTATTGCCTGTGCTGTATGTTGAACAGTTGAATATTCTTCCCTCGTTGGTCGTCCATCCCTTAGGGAGATACAGTATTTGTCCCGATCCAGGTTTCCAACGGGTGCTGTATCCATATCAAGGGGAGCACGACGTTGATGACTTGGTGCTGTTTCTCGCATTTGGAGTCCAAAAGAGCACGTAGTATATAACCAGAATAAAGGCAGCAATGCACACGCAAAGGAAGTACACAATCGCCATCACCACTTTTATCCAGGTCTTTGTGGTCGTGTTGGCTTTTTTCACCCACTGTTCTCCGGGGTAACTCGGTCTCCTTTCCATACCATCGTTATGTTTCCGTTTTGATTTTTTGCTGTTGCCTTTCATGACAGGTCGCTCAGTTCTATCCACACTATCCGTTCCTTCCCCTTTTGATTATGGAAAAGATATATGCTCTGTCAATTAAGGTTTTAAAATCACTTTGTTTCGTCAAGCTTGTTGCGCTTCTTGACGCTCAGTTAGTTATTCACGGATTTTAATACTGTGCACTGTGTTTCCAATCAGGATGTTGCACGAACTCTTCCATGACAGCTCTTGTTGTGTTCAAAGGTAAAATGAGGAAAATAGGCCTACTTTTTTTTTGATGATAAATACCCTGATCATGAAGCCGCGCCCACTTTAATGCAATTGATTGGAAGTTACACCATCTGGTAGCGAGGCACGCAGAGAACAATAATTTTAAAGTATTACTAGACCAAGCACTCAACAAGCGTCTTTTAGTGAATCGATTCTTTTGGGTTTTATTTGTTCACATTTTCATTTATTCGGGCACCTCCGAAGTATTTTGTAATTATGGTGAGTATTGTTAAAATGGGACACTATGAAGATTTGCTTTCTGGAAAAATCATCTCAATGTCTTGAATCCCGACTTGATATTCTAAATACATCAATGCCCCTTGAACACTACATAGAACAGAAAGGGTATTACGAAAGACATACATTATCTTCAAAGTTTAACTGTCCCATTTTGCCAGCTGTCCCATATTATATTAGATATTCCATGGAGGGAATTTTTAAGTCACATAAAAATATTTTATCATCATAAAAATGCATTTTATCAAATGCATTTCCTTAAAATCAATTTACACGATCGATTGTTAATGTTCTTGACGTCTGAACATCATAGTAGCAAAATAAATCACGCTGGCAACTGCCATCCAGGTGAGACAAAGGGCAACTACCCAGTTACCCACAGCCAATCAAAAGTTGCCCACACCAGCCTAAAGAATTTTGGGAATGTGCCCAAGCAGCATTGGTGGGCAACATCACCCAGATAGCTGCCCCGTGCATCATCACCCTTAGAGAAAGCAGCACACAGGACGCAGACACATGGAAGTCCAGTTTATTTATCAAATAAAAATCTCCACGCATAAAAATCCCACAAGTTGTTTACAACATTAGCAAAAATCATCATGTTTAACATGTTAAAGCATGTACTTCGACATTCTGCAGGACTTCCACGTTAGTGATTCCCCCCCATTATCCTGATTCCCTTATACATACCCCTGCCAGTTTAAACAAACTACTACTATAAGATTACACACTTTGAGTGGGAGCAGTGCAGATTTCATAAATTTCATTAACTATTCATGACATGAGATGCATTATAAGAACCTCTACATAAAACTGGAATGTAAGCAGATATCAGTTATACACAATTTTCAAATTCATGAATTCACACTTTCAAAAACAAGAAGTCGGATACTGCCTTAAACTTACACCCCTCTTTGATAACTTAATCATTCAACTGATTACTGGAATTGTATTAGTTCAAATTAAAAAAAGAAATTACACGGCTCTGTTCAGGTACATGGTCTTCGGCCAAAGTGTCCTCTTCCAAGATTCAGACTGTATTTCCATGATTTGTTCATGATCAGACTTCCAGAAAACAGCATTTTAAAGGATGGCTGAAATGGCTGCGCAGGTAACAAACCTACAGCATTTTATGTTTTGCCAAAAGCTCCAGACATTTTTAAAGGGGTTATTTGGCTGCCCCCATGAAAGATGAACGAGACCTAAATCTCCAGTATAGCGGCAAGGACAGGAAGACAAAACAATGTTGGAGAGGAACATCTTAGACAAAGCATACTAGATTATTGCACAAATTCAGACAAAGGAATTTGGAAGCGACACACGTTCTTGGCTTGGTCACCACAGTGATGCATATGATCCGTAGCAAAAATGACAGAAAACCACGCCCCCCCCCCCCCCCAAAAAAAAATGTGAATATCAATCTCAAAAGCAACCCTGAGGCTGGGTAGCAAGTCCCAGGCTTCCCCCCCATCAGCCGTCACCGAACAAGGCGTGGCCGTGGTAAAGGTTCACGTGGCAGACTTGAATCCCACGCGCGACGGTCTTTCTTAGCGAGTCCACGTGTGTCGCAGCCTCTCTCCTCCTCTCCAGTAACCCTGTGAAACATTATCATTGAAAATCCTCCCCGCTCCAACTGGCAATCAGCCTGTCAATGAAGAACATGGGGGGGGGTGGGGTCATTTTCTGAAGAAAAAGATGCCCGATGCAACAGCAGATGTAGCAAATCTTTTTCAGGCATGTAAACTGGAACCAGTAGCACAAACACATGGTTTAGATTGGCTTACTAACTTGTTTGCTCAAAATACCCAAGTGGCACATTTCAAGATGGAGAGATGTCATATTTATAAAACAACTATATTCTCAGAAAAAAGGTACCAATTTGTACCTTTGCTTGTCACTGGAGCTGTATCCTGAAGGGTCTGCCATCTGTACCCTTAACTGTAGGTAATTGTACCTTTTTAGGTAAAGAAATTGACTCTGAGGAATATTTTGGTACCATTGATGGCACATCGGTGCTGTTTGTACCTTTGCAATGTTCCTCAGAGTCCATTTCTGCACCTTAAAAAAGTACAATCACAAGGGTACAGCCCCAGTGACAAGCAAAGGTACAACTTTTTACCCCTTTCTTTTCCCCTGAGAATGTATGAACAAGGTTTTCAGCTATGCCAAGCTGACCTTGAATTTAATGCTTGAGAAAACGACTATATCCCAGTTTACAAAACTAGCAACAACAGCACTGATTATTGACTATGAACCTCAAGGCATTCCCCAACCTTTCACTATTAATAAGTCTTCTGTTGCCAAAAAATAAGCTTGAAGACATTACACCCAATTCCATGTTTGACATTACACGCATTTCAGTTTTGGAACATCTAACAGAATGCTAGGATAGTCTTCTATCATGGTCAGGACCGACTTTACGCAGAATACATTCACTTTCATATGAGAGATGAAAATTGCAAAAGTACTTCTATGACCGCAAATGCACTCAAATTACAGTGATAATAGTTTGACAAATGGAGTCCCATCCACAATAGTCGTAGACGCAAAAAGGATATCAGCATTAATTATTAAATCACATTCTCCATGTTCCAGCAGAACCCATTGATCAAAGGCCTTCATTACATCATCGCCATAATTTGTCAGAGCATCTGAAATGTCCTCATGAAAGCTTTCCCACATTAAGCCCTTAGACAGTTCAACAGCCTCTTCCAACATGCACACAAAATACAGAAGCCCAATTCAATTCACAGTAGTTAATGTTTGTTAAATGAGACTCATACTTACTTGCCCAGGCCACCTGCAGTATGTGGTAGCCCATCCACACATGGGAAACAGACAGAACTGACCAGTCCTATGGGTTTTATATACTGTCCCAGTTGCCAAAACTGAATGAAACGGCTGAGCGTAATTTTGCATATAAAATTTATTTCAAACGGACCCATGTGTAAACATGCTTGATTGGACAAAACTGAACTACCTAGATTTTTAGCAAGCATTCCTTCTTATACCATTGCTCTCCTTCTATAGGTAGAAGAAACAAGAGCAGGTAAGATTATTGCGAACTGAACAAAGACAAAGCGATTTTTACGCAGATAGCACCAGATCCTATTCCATTGCAGTCATCATAATATTGCTGACACAAAACTATAGATATTGAATATGCAGTGGTCAAATTCCACCATTTATTATTGCTTGTTAGTTAATATCACACAGCAACAGCTTCTCCTGATAGAGTATAAGACAGTATTACTAATGCTATACAAGAGCCTTGAATTCCACTTGGTCGCAAACTAATTTTATAAAAACTATCCCAAATTTAACTTCATTCCATATAAATGTAAAAAAAAAAAAAAACAACAAAATTTAAAAAAGCTAGCAATGCTCCATTCTATCTTAAGGTGATTCCCCCTGCCTCTTCTTAAAAGCAACAAACTGGCATCATTACACCATGTTTGTAACATGGTAAACTTTGTTGATACATATTTTAAAAAGTTTTATTTTGGCTAAATAATGCTATTTAGCAAAAGCAGCAGTGCAAGTCTATAAAATCCCATAAAATAGGAATTTCTTCTGCTCCATGCAAGTGTTATATTTTGTCTCCTTGATTTTAATTTCACAATCTTGTGTACTGTACTACGAAGCAAGGTTACTGGCTTATCGGGGTAACTTGTTGGATTTAAGGTACCACAGTTTAAATGGACTTCATATTTGTTCACTTATATTTTGCCCAGACTACCTTAAATCCGACAAGTTAAACCAGTAACCCCGCCTTGTAGTACAGGCCCCAGGTTTGTGACCCACTGTGTACTGTATTTGGTTGTTTTTGCTTAAAAAGTCAATACAGCAATCTCCAAGACAAGTGAATTGATGATCTATGCTAATAAAATATGATCCCAAACACTGCTTTAACAACAGGTAAGGAGAAGATACTTAGAGTCAAGCATATTTCATAACTTTTACACCATTGTAAAATGAAGGCGTGTCTTCAAAGCATTCAGTTCAGCTTGAATATAAAATGACAAAACAGCCCAATGAATGAAGACTAATAGAGTCTAGCTAGCCTGGAAACTACCATACACAAGTCAGGGAGAACCAGAGCGGAGGAAGAAGCAGTATGATTTTCCCGATTTGTCCATCTGATATTCTGTAAAGTAATCCAGGAAAATAATTTGCTCAGGAATACGACCGTTTCTGTGATTAATCAAAACGCCACCATCAGAAAAATGCTGCTACCAAACAAACATCGCAGAAAGAATCGTCTAAATTCCTGATGCACCAGTGCGACCAGGGGAAAAGTTAGTCTGGAGCTCTGATAAAAACAAAAAAGGAGATGAAGTTACCAGACAAACTACAGCCAAATAGAACGTATCTACCTACAGTGTTGGACACAAAGCAATGGCGATAAATGCAACATGATTATTACACATGTGCACTATCCTGACATGATATATTATGCAGCCCTAAGTTTAACTGATTAATATATGCTTGATTGAATAAAATAAGACTACTAAACCTTACTGAATTGTAATGTTTCTGGAAAAATATCATTTAAAACCTGGAAAAAGGAGCATTTTTAAAATCCACAGCCAAGAAAGGCATATGTCAAAGCACCAAACTGCCTGATTTTGCTTGTTAATCTAAGCAAGATTGTTTTTGTTAACCATTGTTGAAGCATGATTAGTTCACAGCCATGACAGTGCTTGGTGGAGACACACAGATGCGATTTCCTGTTGCTCTGAGTAATCCCTTTGATGCCTACATCCCAATCATGCTGGCATATACAAAAATAAAGATACAGGGTTGGGTATGGGAGGGAGGGGGGAAAAAATGAAAGACATGCACCAAAACCCTTTAAAAATGTAAAGGAATAAAAACAAAAAAATAAATTTCAGGAGATGAAAAAAAGGTCCCAAAGAACTTGGATGGAAAGGAGGGGAAAATGCAGGCAGAGTTCGGTCATTTTCAGTCCGGGACGGGGAAGGCTGAGACGTTCAGTCATGAAAAGCGCAAATGAAGGTCCCACTGGTTAGAAAAGCAGCACGAAAGCGAGGCTTCAGAGGAGTCTGCGGAGTGCACGTTAGCACAGTGGGAGGCAAATGAAAAACGGGGCATCCAGCCGACAGAGAGCGTGAGCCAGCGCAGAGCCACCCTGCTAGCGGTTAGACCTCAGCCAAAGTTATGGATAATTTACGGAAAGCCACCGTTTCAAAGTCAGAGATGAGGATCGCACCTGAAGACGGCTCGGAGGGCTCCCTCACAGTTACCGGGCCAGGATCTGAATCTGGGGTCTCAGCTAGTTGGAGAGGAAGAAAAAAAACTAAGTAAGGTACTGGGCAAAGGTAGGGAAAAACTGTAATCAAATACACCCAAACATGGTTTATTATACTCCTAGTTATCCTGGATTAAATCTTACCAAATCCAGCCCATTCATCATACTCCTAGTTATCCTGGATTAAATGTTACCCAATCCAGCCCATTCATCATACTCCTAGTTATCCTGGATTAAATCTTACCCAATCCAGCCCATTCATCATACTCCTAGTTATCCTGGATTAAATCTTACCCAATCCAACCCATATATACAGCCTGGACTAGCAAAGCAGGAACCAATAAGGTTATTACTCTAACAAATGTGTTCTGCTGATCAGAACTAAAATTTACAAAAAGACCCGCCAACCACAGCTTTGAAAAACAGCCACCCCACAATTAACAGCTTGGCAAAATTGCTTTTCTGTAGATCTATAAAAACCTTTTGAGCTCTGAAGGGATTCTGGGAGTACAGGGGCGGCGGCTTTCTCCCCTTCCTCTGGGGGGGAGCTGGGCAAAGTGTCCGACTCTCCATCAGGAGGAGCTTCTTGGGTCTGAGAGTCTGAATCAGCTCCCTCCTCCTCAATCTTGGTTTCTGTAGCCACTGGGCAAGGAGAGGGAGGCACTGCGAAACACGACAGATAATAGCGAATTATTCCAAGCTGAGACAGAGCTGTCAGAGTTGTGCAGACAGACACGACGGCTCTGGGTACCTGCAATGGCTTCCTCTGCTTGGTCCTCCTTCTCTGGTGAGTTGGGGGTCTGACTCTCTTCTTCAGGTACAGCGGCGCCATCTGCGGTCTGTTGTTCTGGGCTGCTCTCTATCCCGGTGCCATCGGGCTTGAGAGGGCTCTCTCCTAGACTGCTACGGGGCGACTGCATCTCCATCTCCTCACCCCAGTCAGTCACTGGCTTGTACCCCTCCAGAGGTGAGAAGGGGCTCAGGGGTTTCGTGGGATCGGGAGAGTCCTGCGGGGTTGGAAGCTGCACTTTGGGGCGGGGCGTGCGTTGCTCTTTGGGGCTGACCGGGGAGGTAATAGGCGGCGGAGAAGACGGCTTTTCTTTCGCTGTCTCTGGAGACGTGGCCACCCTCTCCACATCTTCTTCCACCTCTTCCTCCGCCACCTCTTCCTCCGCCACCTCTTCCTCCGCCACCTCTTCCTCCGCCACCTCTTCCTCCGCCACCTCTTCCTCCCCATCGCTGGCGTCTTCCCACTCGTCCTCGTCATCACCGGTCGCTGCGTCGGTGCTGCTGTTCACGACCGTATCCACCTGAAGAAACGCCGTAGGTTCATTACAGTGAAATAGTGCCAAAGCAGACACTGCAACACTAGCAAACTCACAGCGAATGAGGATAAATACCTTCTCCTTAGCAGGAAGCTTCTTATCCTCTTCATCTGTGGCCACCTTCTCAGTCTCTCCCTCCCAGCGATTATCATGCATACTGTCTCAGGGCAATCCATACGAAGCATGGGAATAATAACCAGAAATAATTCAGATCAGATTAATATGAATATACAGCCAAACTAATAAATGATGATAATGGACAATGAAACTGATTATGGTGCCCCCACAGCACAGAACCGCATGGGGGTCTTCATTGCATACCTGTAATTTTTGCTTTTTGCACGCCCTCTCCCTCTTCCTCTGCTCCCAAGACCCCCCTCTTTTGGTTTACCGTGCCCCAAGAAATCACCAAACGTGGGTGCCTTGGGTGGCCTCTTATTCTCCTCTGTTGAGAGCACCCCCCCCACAAAAAAATACAATAAATCAGAGGCAGCCCCTTAGACCCGGAATGATAATCATGCAGCTGTAGTGATGGTGATGGATGGAGTCTAACGGAAGCAGCGGGTCAATGTGACAAATTGATTTTCAGACGGAATCGTCTGAAGCGAACAGCAAAAGACAAAACGACAGAATCTCAAACGAAACAAAGGTCATGTACCACAGAGGGGGGATTTTCATAAAAACTACGCAAAAAATAAAAGCACAACAAGGCTCAGCTCATGCTGGTTAGCAAATACGCAAGTGCATTCACCAGAGCAGACCAACAAAATCCTCAGTGCTGTTAAACAGACGAGTCTCCTTTGGTGCTAGAAAAACTTCGCTGAGTTTTCACCCTTAAATTACAGTACTTTTACATGTGCATTCCAAACAATTTTAGGCAAACGAATCCAACCCCTTGTGCGGTTATGTTATTTACAAGCAACGTAAAATTATTTCGCCATTTACAAGGCGAAAAATATCCTTTTAAATCTGTTGGCCAGCACTGGTCCAGCACGGGGACCGGGACTCGTTTTAAACATTCACACCAAAATTTCGAGCTGACCTGAGGCCTTCTGCATTTTGGCATTACGCCCTGTAAAGGACACAGAAACCGTCACCAAGGCAGCGCCTAGAATTCCCCAGACATCCATCCCATCATGCATTTGAATTTTTTTTTTTTATTCTAAAGTTAGACAGGTCCTGGTGCTGACTGATGTCAAAGAGAATTGTATATGTAACTAATGGCTTCATTGCTGATAAATGTTATCACACAGCTGCAAGTTTATGTGAAAAAACCCTTTTGATTACGTGGCCAGGCCCAACAGCAGAAAGGGTCTGTAATGCTACTTACTCCTGTTAGCACCTTGATCCTGAACGTCCTCTGCGACAGGTTCCTCCTTGAACCTGTAATCACACCGTAGGTTAAATCTCTAACCCAAGACCGTCTGATTGGATCAGACAGGCCACTGTGAAGCTATGCAGCTGTGAAGTGTATTTCAGCTCGGAGAACAGGACCTTCACCGAAGTTCTTCATAGTATTTGTGCGGACGTGGTGACAGGTTCCCAGAAAGATTTTGTTATAACCATGTCACAGATCTCACACTGGCATTATTTAAAGTCAAACTGGACTGAGTAAATACCGTTATGTGAGGCCTGATTAACAATAACCTCCCGTCCAACAAAAATTAGATTCAAGTATTCATTCCCTGTATCAGTTTGTGTGCGAGAGCATTGTTCTGTATTCCATATTTTTTCCTCTGCTAATACAGGAATAGATATCAACACTGGCTCTCCATTACGGCAATTTGTACAATTTAATAATTTCTGAAGTACATTACAGAGTAAAGCAACCATTTAGTCTAGTGCAATGTTTCCCAATCTGGTCCTTGGGTACCTACAAATGGTAAATGGTAAATGGACTGCATTTATATAGCGCTTTTTACTACTCTTACGAGTACCAAAGCGCTTTACAATCTATGCCTCACATTCACCCATTCACACCACGCATTCACACACATAGTCCATGTTTTTGCTCCCAGTAAGGGAGCTGGAAGGGAGCAAAAATGTGGACTGTCTAGCAGGGAGCTGGGAAGGAGCAGAGAAACGGGCCGACTGTGGGTCCACAAGGACTAGACTGGGAAACACTGATCTGCATGAGGTCAGAGCTCACATGGAATCGGTTTTCTGGGCGTCCCACTCGCGTCGCCACTGGCCGGTGGCATTGCGGTGCCGGGCCAGGCGCTCCTCGTCGATCTGCTCGCGCTCCTTCTTCCAGCGCAGATATTCCGCCCGCTCCCGGCCTGTCATGGACATAGTCATGTCCACAGAGCCCTTTGTGCCTGGCCTCCGACTCTAGTGGGACGAACACACACGTTCAGAAATGCAGAAAGAAGAAATGTCAAGCCAGCAGATGAGTGGAAATAAAAATCATTTTAAAAAACTAAAGAAAAATGCCTCATTCTCTTTGACAAAACACAGGCACATGCTCCGCACAGATGGATAGATCAGCAGACTTTTGATGCTTCTGAATATGTGTACTTCACTGTACGTGTTCTCGTGTACCCATTTTATGTCATCTTCCATTGCCGAAGACCAGTTCCAATAGTCAAGAACAGAAGTACTCAAGGACAGTAAAAATCCAAATATCTAGGATACATCGGTCGCATCCTCGCCAAACGAGACCAATCCCATGATTCACTGCGCCCCAAGTTCATTAGCAAGACTGGTCCTGCCAAGACCACACGTACGATATTTGTGTTCTTGGTAGCGAGAGACGCCCTGCGTCTCCATGACGAGGTGCACAGTGTCGTATCCGTCACGCTCACCGTCCACTCCTTTTCCAGCTCGGGCCCCGTCTTCACATTGTCGAAGTCCAGGCCGCCCCAGTTACGGACATGCCTGCGACTGCCCTCCTTGCGGTCGCCCTCAGGAATGGGACCGCACCGTCTGGGGTCGTCCAGGAAGTTGCGGACCGGATTCTTCTCGCCTTCTCCCTGTGAGGACCACCTCATGCTGAGCTTCATGTACAGATCCTCAGATTCTTGCCTTTTTAATACAGACACCTGGCTTACTCTCTGGCCTCTTTCATACTCCGCGATCTTCTCCATCTCCTCGTTCACCTTCTCGATGTTCTGCCGCCTCTTCTCCTCCCATTCCTAAACAAAGTTGAAGCAGTTCCTATTTAAAAACCCGGAAAAATGAAAACGAGTTGACTGTAGCCCCAATCACAGCAGAACTGTAACACCCTCTCTAACCTTCGACTTCCGGTCTGATCCGGATCCTCCTGGAGGCCCTCCTCCCCTCCCTCTTCTTCCTCCCCGGGGAGTGCGTTCCGGTCGGCCCTGGCCGTCCCTGGGCTCGCCCTCCCGCGGTGAGCGATCTGCCCATGACTCTGCTTTGTCCTGCTTGACTTCCTGTTTGTTCAGCCGGGCCTCCTTCCGGTCTTGCCACAGTCCTCCCCGCGGCCCTCCCCGGCTCAGCCTCCCCGAGCCTGGCTTCTTGGGAGAGCTCTCACCCTGGATTGCTGCTGGACTGGCCTCTTCAGGGGCCAGCCCACCACGAGGAGCTCCTGGTTTCCTCTCATTGATGATGCGCTTCTCCTATCCAAAAAAAAAAAAAAAAAACACACGATCAAGATCTTTCCTTTTCAATTACTCAGCATCACCGTGTTCTAGAAAGTGTGGCGTGATTCTATCTATGGATCTTAAACTACATTCAAATGAAGACTGACACAACTTAGATACAGGTCCTGTAATAAACTGCAATAAAAACAGACTGTGGAAGTTAGCAATGTGGCCTGCTCCTGCAAGGTTTCTGTAAAGTTCTGGGGGCGTATGACCTCTGGAGACCCCCCCCGAGGGACGTCCTCTCACAGCAGCATACACCAGCTGGCCCAGAAGAATCACAACAGGCTTTGATTAAATGGCTACAGGCTGCCCCACCAGGCCACGGGAGAGTGATTAAAAAACCTGCTGTCCAATAGAGATCCTGCAGGTATTTCTGAGTACTAGGTGATGCTCTGGGTGGGTTCTGTCCACGGTGAGACTTCGCACACCATAAGCTGGTCCCCAGAACATAAAACTTAAGCGTTTCTGAAAGCTTAAAGCTCAGTGCCTTGGCTGGACAATAAACATGAGCTAAACTTATTTCGTTCCCCATGCGACCTCTGTTAACTGCAAAACTGATATTAAAAGGAAATATGAATGGTCATACTGAAAGGAAATTGCAAGTAAATGGGCTGCTTCTGATGGCATGAGTTTCGGCAGAAGTCCATAGGGATCATTAGGGAGGACCGTATGCTGCAGAGATGATCGAATTAGGCCCGAGCGAGGCCTATTGTTTGTCGCCATTGCCGGGGGGGGGCTTGACCTGGACTCACCCCGGCAGGCTTGGAGAGATCCACGGTGATGGTGAGATTCTCCTTCTCAGTCCTCCTGCGGTCGGACTCGGCCTCGTGGGATCGTGGTTTGCGGGCCGTGGTCACGGCAATCCCCTCCTGCTCTGCCTTCTTTTTGTCTTCTTCGATTTCCTACCACAAACAGGGGCAAATCAGCAGAACACCAAGTCACTGTGTAGTAGATAAAGAATAAAAACAAAAAGCGTTGTAAAAAAGAAAAAAACGTTTCCACATTTGATGTCATCTTCATATGACGTGGTCAAAATGATTATATATTATTAGATTTCAGCAGAGTGTTTTGGCTTATAGGACTAAACCAGAGGAAGCTCAGAAACGCGAAGGAATGTGACTGCATTGTACGCGCCAAAACACTGATCCCTGACTCATGGTACTTAGAAATCCAGAAAGACTGGGAGAGATGGTGAAACGCAAAGAAAAACAGCAGCGATTTGCAACTCTTCTTTGACATATTCAAAAATAAAAAAGTAATGCGCTACTTTATCAACTATTTTTTTTTAAATATATGCACACATTCTGAATTTGGTGCCTACAATATATTTCAGAAAAATCGTGGTTAAAAAAAAAAAAAAAAATTGGGGTTAAAAAAAATCACAGGCATTCGCGTTTGGATTCTGACTCTGTCCTTGTTCTTAATTAATTGGCAGGCAGTGGAGGCTTAATGGTTAGGGAAGCACACTTGTAATTGAAAGATTGCAGGTTTGAATCCCCAACCAGCAAGGTACCACCCCCAAGCACTGCTCCCCGGGTGCTGAATTAGCTGCCCTCTGTTATGTCACAAAAGTCACACATGGGTCAAATGCAGAGGACACATTTCGTTGTTGTGCACCGTGTGCTGTGGTGTGTTGACAATGACCACTGATCACTAAATTCTAATTTGCTGGATTATTTAATCACAATTTAGTTAGAGTTTTGTCAAGTCCTGATCCATGCTTGCTTGTAACTGACAGCATCACCTACACAACATTTCCTGCTCTTAGCCTTATGTTGCCCCCAGCCAACTTTTTCGAAACATGTTGCAGGCAAAAAAATTTGGAACAAACACATATTTATAAAATAAGTGTCCAGTGATAAGGTTAACTCTCAAACACAAATTTTTACTCTGCAAATTTAATATAGATCGAAGACAACTTAATAATCATAACTGTTTCTCTTTACATTCTGCAATCAATAAAAACTTTTTTGAACTGGGGTTTGTAAATGACAGAAGGATGTGTATCGATAGAATCTATTGATATTTATATTGATTTATTACTGCTTACCTGATATCGACGAACAAGAGCCTCGTTCTTCTTTCGAAGAGCCTCAATCCGTCGGTCAAGCTCCGCATCTTTCTCTTCTTTTGTCTTCAGATCAACTGCTGTCGACTAGACAGCAAAGAAAATCATGAAGGGAGAAAACGTGACAACCAAAGCAACGCAAGAACTCAAAGCATTAAAAATCACTCTTTTAGCAAGCCGTATCAGTGAAGAGCTAAAACAACAATCTCCTGTGCATCTATGCATGTAATGATACAGTAGAGCAGTGCAGTTTGTAACAATTTAACTGGGTAACACCAATCAGCTGCAGAGGCTACAATACAATAATGTGATCATACACAAGACCGTCACACCTGTCTTCCTAAGTTACCGATTCTGAAACACGGATCCGATCTTAACACCTAAACAACAACATAGATGAACAAAACGTTGTGGACTCACCATGGCTGCATGCACCGCGTTGTTTTACAGGTGGCAGACAGGAATACTGCCACTTAACTTTGCGGTTTCCACCCCTACGCAAGAAAAACAAACATCTTTTGATACCCAACACCACAGTTGACGATTATCCAGTCACCGGTGACGACCAGGGGTACGTTTCCCAAAAGCATGGTTGCTAACTACATTAGCAACTTACACAGTTGGAGCCATGCAACTGAATGAGTCCAACTACGTAAGTTGCTAACGGGAGCTTTTGGGAAACGCACCCCAGATTATTTTAATATGGCGCATTTACTCTCAGATGGTTTATGTGGTAGCCATAACATACACACACATGAACAGAATTTCAGAAGATTAACAAATCATCACGTAAAGGGGATAATTACTGAAGAGACCCTATAGAAAGGCAAACAAACAGAATTTTATATGCAACGACTAGTTTTTTCCAAATCGCTTGTTAACTGCATATTTACGAGTGTTCAAACACGCATAAATCAATAATGTATTTATTAGCGCATGCCATCCCTCCCCTCACCTCTCTTTAGTCCTTCCTAACTCAAATAACCAGGTCAGCTTAATTTTATCATTACAATACTTGACACTGATCGACAATAACCTAGAACTTATTCTCAGCCAAATATAAATACTGTGCCAGATAGCTATAGTACATGAACCTGTTTCGTACCGCTTGATACAATTAAACGACTGCACCCTTAAAAACGGGGTCGGGTAAGCTATGCCTCAGCTTGTGGCCGAAGACAACAAGAGTTCAATACTGGCATTTTACGTTTATTTAATATTCTTACCTACCTTTATTTTGTGCGGATTATTTTATTTACAGGCCCCCGGTATGTGCAATTTCTGTCCTGGCAAAATCATGTCCTCGCATCCATTTCCGGTACAATGAACTACAACTTCCGTCCAAATAATAAGCCGGGGCGCGTGTTAAAGGGACAGAAGGCGGCACGGGACGATATGCGCGCGCCGACAAAAAATGCGATAGTGACAGTTCATTTGTCAACTTCAGTCGTACCATTGGGCAACCTTGGAGAGACTATAAAAGCGACTGTGTGCAAACGGGTGGGGTGTGTTGTAAATCAGCCATTAACTGATGGGGTGAAGGAAGGGAAACCAAATAGGAATTTAAAATTATACTCAAATATCCACGTTGCCCCGAAGAGCTTTTTGAACAGCCAAACTATTTTATCGGTTTAAAGCATACACCGTGCATCTATCTAAAGCAGTTTACACTACAAATGAAGTGTATATGTCAAACTTTGGAAGTATAACTATTTGTCAACAAAGATTGTATACGAAACTTTTCGGTCACTTAACTGGTCCGAGATGCGTTTTACTGCTAGGAGACTCTAAAAACTGAACAAAAATCGATTTTGTTGCTTCACGGACAATAATAGTAATAATAAAAAAACGGCACTGGTATAATGCTTGTATGTATTCACTAATTCACTAAGTTCGTATCACAACAGTCAAAAATTCATTTAAAACACATGTAGTTTACTTTCACAAACTTTCACTTGACATAGACTTTGTTTATATTTATCTTTAAAATATATATATCATAATGGGGTAGGAAAGTTTAGTGAATCTTGCTGCGACGTCGAGAAATGTGACGAGGTTTTTACTGTAAACGCTTATTTACTTTACTTTAAAATATAGCCTACTATTAAATACATTAATACGTATATTATATTAATATATTAATACGTAAATTGAACTGCAAAAAATGTAAGGGGAAATGTATGACAATTCTTATATTACTCACAAGGGGGCGCTTTAATACAGTGAATTAAGTTAATGACTTCTGTGTACTTCTCAAAATCTGGAATTCTGTTTATAACGTACTAACACCGTTAAAACATATGATAATGTATTTAATCACTCACCCTTACTATCATACTATATAGGCTGCTACATACAGTTCCGTAAAATGTAAGTATGCCGCTTCCGTAAGAGCGGCGCCCTCACATATATATATACATTTCTATCACGGGTAATTTATTCACGCTTTAATTTAATTAAAACTAAGAAAGTTCATGTAATGAATGTAAAAAAAAAAAGTGCTAGATTGGAGAATGGTGCTCTGGTGTGTATCACGGATTTGATAACCTCAGTGTTCAAAGAGGAACTGACCACGCTCCCTTTTATATGACGGTGCGCTCTAAAAATAGAAACGGTGTTGTAATCACGAGCGATATATTTTTAGAGAAATGACGTGTTCGATAAAACAAAAAACTTTCCGAAAGTACGTGAGCGGACGCGCTCTTATTGGGTTCATGCAAATATTTAGAGGACACCGCAATGCCAGCGCATAATCGCCCATAAAGACGGGTTAAATTTCATAAGAGCGGTGCAATGTGCACGTTTGTGACGGAAGTTTTCTCTATAACCTGCGACATCACACACTACATACACGTGATAAGATTGTGTCAATCCAGTGTTAACCTAATTAGTACGTACGTCAAAGGACTAATCCTTAAAGTCAGCTATACTTTGGTAAATTGTTAGTGGCTTGTGTAAACGTAATCCTAAATGACAGGGTTGTCAATATACACTAGTGGCCAAAATTGTGGAAACACTCGCAATTTTTATAGATTGCAGAACTTTATTCCAGTTACTCTAGTTACTTGTTTAATCGTCCACTTGTATGATATTTGTAAACATTATTTGATTGTTTATATACATTACTGCCGTTTTTAAAACGTAATGCCAAAAATGTTAAGTGTTTCCACAATTCCGTCCACTAGTGCAGAATCCATAAAATAACAAATGGTCTGATATCTTTATGATAGGAACATTGTTATACTAGAAAAAACGGGCCATCAAGCATTCAGTGAAAATGCAGTCAGGTAAAAGCAATCATAATAATCATAATGAATTTACTATTTGATACTTTAATGCTCATCCTAATGCAAGAACATAATCAACACATTCATCAGCATAAATTAATACATAAGCGGGAGCAAATAGAATCAAGGGCTTGACATTGCTGGTGGACGACACAGGCTGACGCTGACGGTAAATGACAGAAGGACCCCCCCCCGTGCTGACGAGCGGCCTCTCGTAGACTCTCCTTGCTTTGCAGTGTCATCATGGGGAGTGAGAAGGAGCGCGCCGCCGTGCCGGAGCAGCCAATGGCGGCGCCCCTGCCGCGCCAGCCGCAGCGCTGTTTCCGGGCAGAAGAAACGGGCGAAAGAAAAACAATCTACTCCGGGTGCGACTCTCTATCTGCGTCCGCGCTCCCTTTTCCTGCACGTCGGGTTCGCGCTTTAGTGACAGTACTGCGCCTATCAGTCAAATATAGAACTAGTGCTTATTTTAAAATAGCCTATGACATTTTGAGGGCCTTAATGGCAATGAAAAAGCTTTCTTCTAAAAAGAAACTTGGTTGAATTAAGTAAAAAAATAAAGTCTGTGTTTTTGTAAACGTTAAATTACTCAAGTACTGTATGTGTGTGAGCATAGAAATATGGAGACCGTGAAAAAAAACCTTGTGGTATTATGGTCTTATGAGGGCATTATGGTAGCCAGTTTCCACCACTTGTAGCTAAGCGAAACACTGGTAGCCTGATAGATCTGTTCCCCGTCTCATAAGGCCATGCAACCTGACGCCAGGTAAAACCTAGTTCGTGGAATCAATTACAGACCTTTTGATACAAGGTGATTACTTTTTGCTGAATTCCGTTACAGGATGACATGTGTCTATCACCTCACCGTTCAATAATCATCTATGATCTAGTCTGACACTAAACTAGGCAGTGTAAGGTTTCACTTTTGTCACAGTTACCTCTCTAGTTGTGTAAACACAGGCATAGGGATGACCTAATTGTTGTGACAGCCCAAGCAACCAAGTCAGGCTCACTTACATGACAGCCGGTGCTCTGTTCCGATCCAGGTGACCCTTACTGACCCTAACTGATCCTTTATTACCTCCTCCCTTGGTTCCTTCATTCTTTCCTTTCTTGGTTCCTAACTGCCAGAACATATTATTTTAACTGAACTAAAAAAACGTCCTCGAAGCTAACACCATTTTTTGCTCTTTACATCTGACACAATCTAATATTTTAATGAGTACATCACTTTTCTAGTTATGTTTGTAAAGTAAGATGCTATGTTGACTTGGGGGCCCTGGTTTCTAGCACCAGGATATTGAAATAAGATGTACCTGAGCAGCTGGTCTGTAGAGGGAAACCAGGAAGGGAGGAATTTCAACACTGGGAGGAGACAAGTGATGTGACCTTATGGATGATCTGAAGTGGCTTAATAGCCAAGAAAGGCAATTATAATATGGGCTAGTTGTTGGGTAGAGAGCGTGGGTATCGTTAGATCCGATTATCTGGGGCTATACTTCTGAGTATTTTAAGCTGAGCCCCGAGTATTTTAGCTCAGATTCCAATCTTCCTTCAAAAACAAAAAAAGTCAAGCCCCAGGTGAACCTGACTGAGCCTCTGATTTTTTCAGTAGCTAGAAAGTCCCCTGGTGGGGGGTTTTGTCGTGCAGTAAAATCCGCAGGATTGAGTCACAGACATTGTGGCTTTGTCATACAAAAACTATGTCCAGTTACAAACTATGGAGCTCTCAGGAACGACAAGATAGTGAATGTGTATTGTTCACCAAAGCAGGTTATTTTAAAAGGCAACTTAAAATGTTTCCTTCTGGTAAGTGATGCAACGATCAGTACACACAAAAGAACACATACCAGTTTAAAAACTCTTTCGGTGTTCAAATCACATGTCACTAAAGTGACTTTTATTAATCGAGTCACTACAAATCAACAAAAATCTTGCAATGACGTCTACACCTGCAGTTTAATGCTACCTAGATGCGTTTATAATGAGGGGAAGTAATCTGTGAATGACTTCACTTTTTAAGAAGTGAGTTGTATGTGAGACTTGTGATTTTAAGGGTTGTGTTAGCTATGGGGGAAGCAGAAGTGAGTGGAATAGTGGCTTATATGTCCTAGGTTTCAATCTTGCCTCTAACTGTTTCTCTCTGTTTACATAAGTTACCTCCTGGTGTCCACACACATCGCTAGGCTAACTGGCACCTCTAAATTGCCCATAGTGTGTGTATGGTTTTATATATATTAAATCGTAGGGGTATATTTTTTTCAGTCCCCACAAGGGAAAACTAAATTTTATAAAAATCATTGCTGCAATCAAAAATCTAAAATAGCCTAAAGTCTTGTATTTTGTTTGGCTACTTGTGGTTAAGGTTAGGGCTGGGTAGGGATTAAGGTTGTCTTAGTTGGGATTAGAGTTTTGACCATAGAAATGAATGGACGGGGTTCACAAAGATATGAATACAGACATGCATGCATCTGTGTATGTGTGTGTTTGTGTATAAGGGCTGGGTGACAGAGCAAAATATTTTTATCGTGATATATTTTTCATTTCAATCCATATTGATAAATATTATATTTACACTAGTGGCAAAATTGTGTAAATACTTCCAGTTTTGGAGATTGCAGAACTTTATACCAGTTACTTATTTAATCGTCCAACGTATTGCATATTCTTTGATTGTTTATAAATATCATGGAAAATATTCATGTAGTAATTTTTAAAACATGCCATCCAGAGCACCCTGGTCTGGCTGGAATAGGCTCCTGTTTACCCTGACCAGAATAAGCAGGTGGAAGACAGATCGATGGATTATTTAACTAAGGTGATAAACATGAGTAACAAATTACTAATTAGTCTGTAGACAGTGGAATGAAGAAAAAAACATTTAAGAAAGAAGCAGAAAACAACGTAGATATGGAGTGATTGTTGATTATCCTCCATAAAAGAGGAAGGTTCACAAGGCGGCTCTGGTAGTTAGGACTCTAAAATTTGCTTAAAATTAGTCATTTACTCAAATTTTCTTAAAATGCCATGGCTGGCAGAGGGATGATACTGTAGGACCCTTGAGCAAGGCCCTTAGCCTCAGTTGTTCTAGGGCAGGGGTGGCCAATCTTATCCACAAAGGGCCGCTGTGTATATGCGGGTTTTCGCTGCAACTCCCTAATTAGATTACTAATTAGAGAACTGATTGGCTGAGGAGTCCTCACACCTGGGTTTGAACAGCTGACCTACAGGTTATCCCAAAACCTGCATACACACCGGCACTTTGCGGATAAGATTGGGCACCCCTGCTCTAGGGAATCTCGGTATAATGGATACCGAGTGGATTACAGAACACTAAAATCTTAGCTGAAGTGAAGGAAACACTGAATATTTAAATGATTTTCTAGAACCAATACCAAGACTCTTCAAATCTGGCCCTCAATTCCAAATCCAGGCCTTGTTTTTAGTTCTCCTGGGTAGTTAGTTTAATAATTACTGGCTCTGATTGGCCACAGAGGCTTCACACCTGGCTGATATGTAAAGGAAAGCTGGAAAATCAGCAGCGCTCAGCATTGTGAGGACCATGATTTGAATACGCCTAACCTGTACAGTCAGGCTGGCAAAAAGCATCAACTTCCTGGGTGGCATGTGCTTTGTAGTCGAGTAAAGTGTGTCACTCATTAGCTTGAATCTATTACACGGTCATGTGTCTATTCAGAGATGAACCATGTCTTGATGAAAATTGTTTTTGTATCCTTTCTTCCAAACCTTAAGTGATTTTTTTGTGATAATGTAGCTTGTTTTTTCCACATTCTCTAACAGTGAATCAATCAAAGCACAGTTATGATGAAGATTAAATTATTTGGTTATAATTTCTAGTAGGGATAATTTGTAGAAGACAAAGCAGAATTTATCACTACAGGGACTGAATATGATATTAATAGATTCAGTCAGTGCACAAAGAATAAAAGTATCTTTAATTAGGCAACTGGTGCTGTCTGCTTTGATAAAGATAAAGAATCATAATTCTGACCTAAATCAAAACAATCAAATAAAGAAACTTAGTCTAAGGGTGTTTGTTCTCTTGTATCTGTTTTACGTCATCTTCCATTGGTGAAGACCAGTTCCAATACTAAGTACAGAAATTCACGAGGATAGTAAAAACCGCTGGATGTCCTTCATGCCTCGCCTTGTAATATCAAAGATACATCAGTTGCATCCTCATCAAAGAACACCAAATCCCATGATTCATTGCATCCCAAGTTTGTTCCTGGGAGGCCTGTTAGCAAGACTGCTCTTACCAAGACCACAAGTACGATCTTTGCATTCTTGGTATTGAGAAACACCCCAAATGCCTTTGGGACAATCGCAAAAGGAGGGGCAAATGCAAAGCTGCGATATAAAGATTAACTACGGCAGTGTTACTATCACATATTCAGGTAGGAAAAATATTTCAGTCATGGTGGTTGCAATATGTCAGCCAATTGTAAAATGCATGTTGAGATTATTTTATCTGAAACCTCATCATAAAAGAAGAATCTCAAATGACAATGTTCAGGTGAAACTGACGTATGTGTATTTAAATATTTATTAAATTACAGAGTACTGCTGCTGACCGGTGAGCTGTGACAGGTCCAGAATGACTTTTTTGTTGTGTCATTGTATCGTTCTGATTGTGCTTCCAATCAGGTTACTGCAGGATTATTAGTCCCAATTGGGCACTTAAATTAAATTTCAGTAGAAATACCCATCTGTATATATTTGTAAAAACTGTCATGTAAAAATACCAACATTTAAAAATACCTACAACTGTGTTTGCTTCCCTCAACCTGAAACCGGAAAACATATTAAGCTGCTTTGGGTAGAAATACTAGCTTCTTTCAAAATATTGTTTTTATACGCAAGATTAATCAGGCTACTGTCAAATTCTGACTATCCATTCAGTTAGCCAGCCGTCTTTAAACTATTTGTAAATAGGTTTTGGGGATTTCCTACTAGCTCTCGTTAAAATATCAAGACTCACTTTTTAGGTCTGCATAGCTTGAGGGGTGATGTCAGAGGACATTTTTCGCTTTTACACATTACACAATTTTTATACAGTACAGTGCACAGACAATACAATATAATACAAAAACAATACAAAATACGGACAATACAGCACAATAACCAGAAAAGTAGATCATCTATTCACATTTTCTAGATCAAATACATTATCCTGAAATACAAAATCTAGAATATTAAATGGAAATTCATTCCATATCAATAATAAAAAGACATTCACAGAAGGAAAATTATTATAACAAACGCAATGGACCAAGATATGCTGATTAAGCAAATGACTTGGTAATGAAGAAAAAGGTTTGGTGAATAATTATAAATGTGTTACGATACACCAGTGACATTAAGGGAGGGTGATGCCTGAGGTATTTTTAGCATGAGCCTCAGTGATTAAGACACGTCAGCTTACAGATGTGGTGAATCGTTATACTGTTAATGAATCATTTCACCTTGTTCTCAGAAGAGAATGGAACCTGTCCAAACAATTATGCCTCGAGTGTGGTAGTCCATTGATTTGATGGCCATAACACTGATGTTATCTACACCATGATATTCTCAGCTGGTATATTTGAATGCTACAGAAATATTATGGGATGTCACAAGTGTGCTGTTCACTGCCACCAGTCAGGCGTGAGCTGCTTTTGGTTTCTCATGGGAGAGTTACTGCACACCTTGCGTGGTATTTGATAAAGTTATAGCAACATAAAACATAAAGACACAAAATGCATTTTTCTAAATGTTGATTATAAGACAAGAATTCTCCATGTTAGCACAAGGTTACAGTGCTTATCCAGTAGAGGTTTCGAAAAAGTGCGGAATCCATCCCAAGAAGCACCGGGCACAAGGTAGGCATGTCCTCGGTAGATTTCCTGGGCAAGGCAGCCTGGTGGTGTGGTTCTTAGCAATGTTGCCTCATATCTCTGGGATTAGGGTTCAAGTCTCTGCTACAGCACTGTGTGTGGAGTTTGCATGTTCTTCCTATCTTGTCATGGGGTTTCCTCTGGGTACTCTGAGTGACTGGTGTGTGAGCATACCCTGCAATGGGCTGATGTACTATCCTGGGTCATACCCTCCCTTGTGTCCATAGCTTCTGGGACAGGCTTCAGATCTGCGTGACCCTGAATAGGGCAAGTGGGTATAGAAGGTGGATGGATGGGTTTTCAGGACATACACAGAAAGCCCTGAGCCAACATGGCGTAGTGCTGCGAACTCAAACCAACTGGATATACAGTATTTATAGCAGTTTCTATAAAATCATAATGACAATGACCCCCAAAGCTTTTAAAAATCCTTATGATACCACAACTTGTAGGTAGGCGAAGAACAGAAAAAAAATAACTCTCATTTCGCTTGGAGAATGTAACATTTTAGTCAGGTTAATTTAAATGACCGTAAAGAGGTATTTCTAAATAATCATTAAGACGCCGTGTCTTTTTCTGCTGTGCTGCACTTCAGGGCAAAGAGCCAGTGGAAATGCATGTTATTTGTGAAGTGGACGACATCCCGATGAAAACAAGGCATTGTTAGTTGGTTAGTTGAGAAGAATCACGTGTGAGTACCATGGGAACAGCCAGCCCCATTGCCATGGCTCATTCCCCAACACCCGTCTTTTGGCTGGCGGCCACACAGGCCGGCCTACCCAGCACAGTAATGAGGTAATTGACTGCTCAAACACATGCCTCTTGAGCAGCTACTTAGTAAATAAACCTGCAAGTAGAGCCTGTCACGTTCTATAAGATCGTCCTCTCACTTTCCGATCAAGTGACCTCATGCTATCATTAAGTATTTTATCTTCCAGGCTTCATCTTACAACATAAATAAACCGCAATCTTCCTGTATCAAAACTGGGGAGGGAAAAAAAAGAAGTAATCGGAAAAGGAAGTTTGAGGTTAATGACTGGCCCCAGAAATGTCAGTTGCAAATTTGATGCTGATGTTAAAAACCAGTTCATGTTTTCAATGAAGTTTATATATATATATAAAATTCAGAACTAATTGTTTTGAAGTTCATGTTAAGGAAAGAAAAATATGGGGAGATATTAATAAATCTTAATAATTTATTAATCTCATTAATAAATACGATACATATTTATCTCACCAAAAAGAAGTTGTAATTTTGTGTCCCACAATTCATTTCTGTTTTGAAACTTGAACATATACCATGTAAAATAGATTCCAGTTTAATGTTCATTATCTTAGTGTAAATCTACTAGTGCGCATCGGTTGTAATCATGTGGTTTGATGTCAATAAAACATTTACAGTTTTTTTTTTGTTAAGAAAGTGCTCCAGTGGAAACTTGTATATCTTTCTTTCGAAGACACAATCATTACCAGGCTTCCAGTACTTATGCACCATGATAAGATGGCATGTGCTCTGTTTTTCTGTGGTGCTATTCAGCCAAAAAAGAGGGCTGAACCAACACCACGCCCTTCTGCGGGGCGTCACCCTGCCGATTGTTTGCTGTGGCCTGCCTTTCACCACTTTCCCATTATTTAACCAGAAAAGGCAGCTGTGTACTCTACACCACCTAAGTCCCTTATGATAGTGGCTGTCGAGCAGAAAATTAGTTAGTAGCAAAGAAACCCCATTCGAGAGCAGTAGGAGAAAATAACATAGGCAGTGGTTTCTTTCAGGAGTAGAAGACTGTAGGTGGAGGGCTGGCCGTGGATGATGTCATCGTGACAATTTAAGTGGGGGTCAAAGCTAAGCATTTGTAGGAGCCCTGCTGTCTGCACATTGGCTACACATATCCAGTCTACAATCCAGTGGCCTGTACTACGAAGCGGGGTTACTGGCTTATCGGGGTAACTTGTCAGATTTAAGGTACCACAATTTAAACGGACTTCATATTCATTCACTTACATTTTGCTCGGACCACCTTAAATCCGACAAGTAGTACAGGCCACTGGTCTTCTGTTGCTCTCGATCACTCGTGGCTCCTCAAGGCACACCTGACCTCAAGATTAACTGTTCTACAATTTCCCAGAGTTGTGGTGCCAAAACCTGGTCACGGAGATCTGTTGTGTGTATTGGCATTTATACGCAGCAATTATTTAATGGTTTTGGGCTCACTTAACCCCTTTGATCGCTGTGGGTACCAACAACAATTGATGGATAATTCTAGCCAAGAAAAAAAAAACAGACAACAATGGAAAACCTTGCCAAAAAACAACAGGAAGAAGATCTTCGTGGATCAGTCAAATTTCATGGGTAATTTACAAATGCTAATTAGCATAACTGCATGCCTTTGAAATGGACACGTGGAGAAGTGAAGCCTTCAGAGTAAAAACTCCCAAAGCATGTGGAGAAGATGCAAAGCAGAGATGCAGCTCGAACCACCAACCCAGTAGCTATGGTGCAACAGTGCTGCCCACTGAGCCATCGCACCACCCATATAGGAAAATACATGTGATATAAAGATATTTTTTCCATTTACGAGTAAACTCATAGCACTCAAAGCACCTCTAGAGACCAGGGTTCAAGTGTATGAAGATTGCATGTTTTTTCTCAGGCCGTCGTGGGGTTCCCTCTAAGGTCCTCCAGTTTCCCCTCGCAGTCCGAAGACCAGTTGAGATGAACTGGAGTTGTTGTTTTGTGACGGGTGTGCATGTGCCCAGCCAAGAGGCGACGCCCCCTCAGTCCACCTACACCGCATATCTTTGGAATGTGAGGAGAAATTAGAAAACCTAGAGCAGTATTTCCCAGCCTGGTCCTCAGGGACCCCCAGAGAGTCCATCTGCTGGGAGCTGGGAGGGAGCAAAAATGTGGATCGGCTGGGGGTCTGGTAGGACCGGGTTGGGAAACACTGACCTAGAGGAAACCTGTACAGATAGAAGGGAAGTTCATATACAAAGTACTAGGCACAGGTTTTGAGTACAAAACACCTTGGAAGGGCCCTTTATGGCCAAAAGCATGTGGACACCAGCTTATCCAACATCTCATTCCAATACCAAGGGTATTAATATGAAGTTGGTTGGCCTATTGCTCCTTTAATAGCCTCTGCTCTTCTGGGAAGGATTTCCTTTAGATGCTGAAACATTACTGGTGGGATTTGCTGCCATTCAGGTTGAGTATTGATGTTGGGTGATCAGGTGTCTTTCTGTGGACTTGTGTGGCCTACCACCACACAACTGAACTTGTTCCCAGACGTTTCGATCTTTATAATTGGTTCACTTGCAGATGACAGCTCTAGCAGAACAGAAACGGGGCAAACTGGCTCGTCTAGAAGGATGGAACCCTATGATGGTGCAGAGTGGAAAGTCCACGAACCTCTTCTGTATAACTTCCCAATCGGCTGCTGAAGTTCATTGCAGGAGATTGTGTGACTGTACGCTTAATTATACACCGGTGGTAGGAATGGCTGTGGCTTCATTAGGAAATTCCTCTAAGGGGTGTCCACATACTTGTAGCCAGTTAGGTATGAAACCAAAGTGCACCACCTAATAATGCGTACATAACGGTTTGGTATAACAAGGTAAATACCATATCATTATATGCACAAATACACAAAAATGCTTTTCAACTGTACAAACAATCCAGAAATGCCATGATCTGTCACATAAGAACTGCTCAGATACAACTGATTTGGTCTTCAAGCCAAAATAAAAAATACCTTCTGCTAGAGGGCCCCCGGCCTACAGATGGGCACCACTGAAAGTGTTAGGAAATTAGGAGGGAAAGGATAATAGGTGAAGACGGCCTGTTCGTAGCACTGAGCAGTGCCTTGTCGAGAAAGCAGCCGTTATGTCATACGGCCCTTTGTGTTTTCACTTGTTGAGTGCGCAAACAATGCGGGGCACACTTCATGTCACATGACCAATGGGTGACATCACCACTGGCTGGTCCCATGTGGCTGGATTTGGTGACTGCTCTGACTGAAAGCGGTACCAGCAGCACATCACTGAGCAGTTTTCAGGTGTGCTCAGGTGAAATTACAGTGCTGAATCCGGGCCTTGCTCTATTATTTTTCTTTTAATAATCAGGCTCAAACATTTAAAAAACACATTTACCATTTTTAACTAAACAAGTATAATTAATGTGTCAAACATATACGTAATTAAAAAGGGAAATTCTCTGTAATTTAATTCATTGGTTTGGGTTGTCATATATTACAGAATAACAACACCATGGGCTACGCGCAGTTCAGTGAAACCTTCATAGTAACTAGTCAGAGTGCGTGTGCTATTTTATAGGTAGGCCAACACGATCAGATACTCGCCCAGGCATGTACACGAGCGGGGATTTCCCACTTAAATGGAAGACATCGCCAATTGTCCAGGGTTTCCTCGATAAGCTGTCACTTCCATCTGATTAGGCAGGGAAACAAAAGCCGCAAAACGAAAGACATCTGCGACCACAACAGAGAGAGTCACGTGCTGCAATGCAAAGGTCAATCCGACACCAAACAATTCGCAGCGGCAAAATTAATAACTAGCATTTGCAACTGAATTGCATTAAATTAAACCTAGATGCATTACAATGCCATATATGTGTATAGGAAGTTTACTATAATTACCGATCACGTAGGGTCTTGCAGATTTGGTAACTCCTAAATTTTGTCAGATGTAATAGTGTTCTGTCACCAGATAGATGTTAAATAAAAGATTAATCATAGTGTGTGTGTCGAAATTCAGAATATGTATAAGTATACCCGTTTAAGTAATAAAATGATAATTAATAATATAACGTCACATACACAAGGAAATTAAACACATATAGGCTAACTTACAACTGGTATATATAAAATATGCCTTTCATATGGTTTTTTTGTGGCTGGAGTCTGGTGATAGATCTATGAAAAATAGAAAATGACTTTTTAAAAACAACCTATAAGTCTTTTACCGGCTTAGATGTACAAACACAAAAACTTATAACACGAGTAACTTTTTACAAGCACAGCACCGAAGGGCAGCAGACAATTTGATGCATGTACTGCGCTGACGAATAATAACTTTTCGTCAATGCAACATCTTATTACTGTGTCAGTGCAAACGTGCCTTTTTCACGCTTAGTTAGCAATGCATTAACCGCTGACCCTAATACGTATTTCACATTGTCGTTAAAGTGTAGGGTAATGCGGGGCGATCGTTTAGGATTACATTAATATTAGACAGAAACACTCGCAGTAGCGAAAGAGCTGATGTTTACACACCAGGCTGCGCTGCATCGCGGGTTCCAAGAGTAAGTAATATCGGGGGAGGAGGAAGGGCGCAGTGTGGGAGCGCAGCCCTCCCGTCTGGCGGACAGTTGGAGCGCAGGTCGCCCCGTCGTCACTCGCCGAAGTGCATGTCAGGACTTGTTGTCAGACAGGAGGAGGGCGTGGCGTACGGCTCCCAGCCGCGGGAGTGAAAGCCGAGCAGGGCGCAAGTGTGCTGCATTCTTCTTTGTAATCTGCTGCAGGATCGCACACTTCTCTGACTCTGGAGAAAAACTAGCGTTTTTTCTCTCTCTCTTCCCCTCCCTCCGTGTTCAGCGTTTTATGCGAGCGCTCATGACATCATTTGCTTTGGCCGCTGCCATATTTTTACAGTAACAATAAGTTGGCGGGATGACACGCGGGCAGGCTTTCGGCGAGCGAGGGCACTGAGCCTGCGACAAGGCGTCTTCTGATGACAAATAGGAACCGACATCGCTTGAGCATTTACTGCCAGCCGGTGATAACGAAGCGACAAGAAAGTCAAGTAAGTGCAAGCTTGAAATTGTTACGGCCAGCAATTGTATTATAATGCATCTGGAAGCAATCGATCGCCAACAATGTCAATTTCACTTTTGGCACTTATCTAATAAGTCAACTAACTGTAGAAGCTCTGCATTAATTTTGTACTGTTCGATGCCTTGTCCGATCTTATTCTGAGTTTGCTAGCTCTGAAATAATGAATCACTTGCGCTGGTGCCATCCGGCGTCGAATGTACTCTCTCTTTATTGATTTGGCTCATACTGACTGCAGATTGTGTTCGATGGGACTCGGAGACGCTGCTTGTCTCTTCTCATAACTACGTCAAAATGCATTTTCATTGTCGGAAGCCGTATCATTAGTTTGAATTACGGAGCTCCGTAGGCTTAGACATTCAGCCCGGCTGAATGACCACAGAAGTGTCACGGCGTAAATAAGGTTTTCATACCTTTGAATAAGATACCTTTGATTCGTTTTTGGGGCATAAACCTTATCATGTGTTTATAGTTTCATATTTATGAAATCGATTTAGTTTATTGCCTGTTACTTAATTGTCTTATGCTGTGTATGATGAGTCTTGATTACGTAGGCGATACTATTGATCGTTCGATTCTAAGGCCGTTTAGTGCATTTCAGTTTTGATACTAATACATTTATTTATAGCAGAGTATATTTTATAACTAGCGGTATTTTTGTGACATTTTCCAACATGGAAACCATTGCAGTAGTAGCATGGTACATTTAACCCCATTAAGAGTCGAAACCACACGTTAGAAGGTCATTATAATCCGCAAACTTGACAAAAGCGTTAGCCATTGTCGTGGGCAAGACAACAGACCATTTTTTTGTGGTTTGCACAAGTTCCGACGCATGAAAAAAACATCACGATTTTTTTAGGATTCAAGGGTACCACAATCTTCTGCACCTCCAAAGAACAGAATGTTACTAAATTTCCAGCCTCAAAAATTTTCCATAACGCGTTAAAAATTACATTAACTTAATTTTACAGTAATGTGTACTGTTTTCCCTAGTTCTTAAAACATATTTATGCAAAAGGAATAAATAGCTGCAGTTTACCGGTTTTAACAGGGTTAAAATATGAGAAGTAGGCATTCCGTCTGTGAAGCTTGTTATTGTGTTTCCTGGTTAAACGTCTGCGTGCGAGGCGCTTCACTTCTGCTACCGATTTGTTTACAAACACTTCGCAGCACACGAGGGCGCCCTTTGCCGCCATCTAGCGGCCAGTGAAAATATAACACGCTGGATCAAACTTATACCTACCTACCCACCCCCCTTATCATAGTCAGGGTCACGGGGGGAGCAGCCGGGGGGAGGGAGCCTGGAGTCCATCCCAGGCAGCATAGGGCACAAGGCTGGGGTTCACGCTGGATGGGACGCTAGTTCATCGCAAAACACCCTCGAATTATGGGGCAACAATGCTATTCACTGAACTATCGTGCCGCCCTATAAATGAAATGTTGTTTAAAATTTTGAAAATTTTCATTAATATTCAATAATGTACCCCCTTGATAACTAATAAAATAATGAATAACAAAATAAATCGTTCCTTCATATTTTAAAACGCAGAGGAAAGCAATTAGCTGAAGTTGGATATTCCCTGGGAGATCGTTTATATATGCTGAGCAGTAGTTACAATATGAAATAGATATTAAAATTCACCTTCGCTTAGGTGCAGCCAAAAAACACGACGTTCCTTCGGCGTACGCCAGGCGGCGACACCTCCCAACTTTTTCCCTGTGTGTGTTTTTTAATTCTGTCTCGCGTTATAAAATCTGCACCTGGTCAGATTTACGGAGGAAGTTGCTGTATGCATGGTTGAGCGTGCATTGATATTTACAGCGTATATCTGCTTTCTCCGCAGTCTAAACCTGGTATGGCTCGGGCACAGACCGACGGAGGCAGAGACGACAGTCAGCAGGGGGGTCCTCAGAACTGCCGCATGGAGGCTCTGCAACCGGAGGCCTGGTTCACATGCAGCTTCCACAGCCTGCAGCCAGGCCGCCGAGCGTGCTGCCAGAGGCGCGCCAGGGCCCCCCCCCCCCCCCCGCACCGGTTTGTCCACCCCAGGAACCTATGGCCAGTACGCCCCCCTCAGACAACACAGACAGCATAATCCCTCAGAGGACAGGTAAGGGGCTTGTCGATGGGGTATTAGATCAGTGTATCGAGGGGGAAAATTGGGTGTGAGAAAATGCACGATTGGGCGTTGAGAGTAGAGAGTTGGACTAACGTGTCAGATTCAGAACGAATAGGATTTCATTTCGCGGGATTAAATGTAAAATAGTTTACTGGATAAGCCCCGAGGCTTCACATCGCAGCTTTTGAATATGTTGCTGCAGTAGCCTGGACTACGATGCCTTATTACCTTACAGTCCTTGGGAATTCATGCAGCGGTAGGCAGTGCAGTGTATGTAGGACAGGATTATGAAATGAAATACTGCTTAAAAAATGTCACAAAATGGGGAAAAAGGAATGCAGATTCGAATCTGCTGTGACACTCTATTCGCTGTTTTATTCCTGCAGTTCACTACCAGCAACTTGATATATAAGCTAGCTGTGTTAGGGTTTCGAAGCAAACCTGCAATAGGCCCTTATATACATATCAAGCATACATTTAACTTAAAAGCTCATTTGACTACATTTGTGATCAACAAGCATGCAGAATTGCTTTGTATAATGCGGCTTTAGATATGCAGCTATTGTGTGATATTGACTGTTAGATAAGATACGATAAGATAAGATAAGGCTTTATTGATCCCACACTTAAGTTGTTACAATAACCTAAAGTAGAATGGCAGTCGAAAAAGACAAACCAAAAGACACTATAACAAAATAGAAATACACAAGAAAGAAATTATGAAAAAATTGTGCATACAATTACACATATTGCACATATGACATGGGTAGTATGTGGGTAGTGGCATAGATGAATGATATATATATACAGATATTGTACCACGTGCTAGTTTTTAACAGTATTATAGTGTCATGCTGTTATTTTCATGAGTTCAGCTGTTGGCGGCTTACATGCTTGTATCTGAGCATTATGGAACCTCCTTGATGAAGACAGCTGGACTGCCAACGTGTTGGCAAATAGATGCAAGAATAACATGGTATGTGGAGTGTGTAGGTGTGCCTATGTGGGCTTACCGATTGACTATGGGAGGCAAAGGGCATTTGAACTGGGACTCTGACGTGCATGTCAAGGGAGGGGGTGTGTTTGCTGTTTGGGCTGGGAGTCGCCACTCCAAAGCAGTGCTTAGACAGCTGAATGAGGAAAGGTACGAGTGTTTACTAAGACTCTGAGGTGCCCAGAGCTTAGATTTTGCCTCCTCCTGTGGCAGCCATTGAAGAGCTATGATCCAGGCATGTCAAGACTTGTCTCTGTCTACAACATCCCATAGAGAACACATGGTTTTCTTATATGGCTGCTTTGAGATGCTCATTCTGCTCCAATTTCTTCCTTTCGTCTCTTTCATCGCTTCTCATTTACTGTTTCCTCTTTGCTACCTACCATGTTTTTACGATTCTTCCTGCTTTCTGTCTTCCTTCTACCCCTTGGTTCCCTGCCTTTGATAGCTCTTCCAAACTGATTGATCCCTCCCCCACATCGCCTAGACTAACCTATCCCAGCTGGTCACTGTTTTACTCAGCCAATGGCTGATTTCGGTTTCAGGCGGCGCTGGGCTACAGTTACCCTGGCAACAAGCCAGTACTCCTCTGTTTTCCCTCCTGTTCTAGCTTCTAAATCGCCAGCAGCTCTGGGATAAGCGTGTCTTAAAGCCATTGTGGTTTCGTAAACTTTCTTAATGAACTGGTTTTGAAGAGTCAGACTGTAAAATTTTCTGGTAGTAAATAAACTGGATTTCCTTAATATATCAAGTCCTTTGGTTGTATTTTATTCGTCAAATTAGCGAGATGCCAATAGTCACTGCATCCAGATAAGACAGTGTTTATTGCAGCTATTTTACTTTGATCTTGATTATCGTTTTTCTTTTCAGAAAATAACCTAAAAAGTGTTCAGAACGATTTGGGTTGTCTTTTTTTTTCCACCACCAAAAGTGCATGCCCATAACACTATAGCGCAGAAACTCCGCTAGCCTTCTAGGCTTATTAAGCAGATTAAAAGATTACCATCTAACTTTAAAGGGAAAAAGGTTTATGACAATAACGACAGTAATCAGAGAAGAAAGCTTCTGGCTGCTCGAGATTTGAAACTCGGTTTTAAGACTCCGTCTGTCGTGCCGTGAGGGTTTTTTCTTTCGGAAGTGGAGCGAGTCGGATAAACAGCGGTTCAGGCTTGTTAAGTAGCCAATCCGGCTCAATAAGTAGTGCACTGTTAAATAGGTTAGAGACAGTGCGGGCAGCCGTGGCATTTTCATTAGTCGCTTAAGAGTCAGCAGGAGTCACCTGCGATGGGGGATGTAGCGTTTGGTGTTTTGCTGTGCGGAATTGTGCTTTAGGCCTGTTGCTGGTGATCTGTTTCAATCGAGCACCAAATGTAATCAAACAAAATGCACTGCGGCCCTTTCTGGGTCGCTGTCGATAATGGAGAACTTGCGATTTGTCAGATATCACAAGTTTTTTGAGGGCAAGTTGTAGTTTTTTTGTTTGTTTGTTTAGAGTGATGGCATTTCTCTTTGTTTTGCCAAGACTCACTCCAAGCGGGAGGGAATGGACCCAGCATAATGAGAGCCGGTGACAGGCAGGAAGCCCCGCATGGCCGAAGTCAGCGCCCTCTAGGGGACGCCCAGGAGAACAGCCCTCCCGGTGGAGCACCACAACTGGAAGACGAGGTTTCAGAGAGGGTGGCTCACCGGCTAAGGATCATAGGGGACGAGATAAATGCCACGTTCCTGCAAAGACGGGTAAGCGTTAAGCGTTGGAGCTCACACCGTGTCGTCCGCATTGTTGGTGTCACTACGCGAGGCGGTGCATGATTTCTAAGAACATGTGACTGAAACGATCTTTCCAATTCTGGATGAACACAAAGCCCCCCCCCCCCATTCTACCCTGTTCTCTCCTCCTTTTTCCTGTCTCTTTCTCTTTTTTATTCCCTTCTTTGCTGCACCGTGTGAGGACCGCCGTTGGCAGCCGACGCAGTAAACACAGGCTAATCTCCCCCTCCCCCCACCCTGCCAGACAAACACGACTGACATCACCGTTTCATTCTCACACTCGCTCCTGCCACCGTGTCGACTGACGGCGCACTGCAGCGCTTTCACTGGCGCGCGCACGGAGCCATGAAGATGGGGCAGCGATGCATTCACACCACGCACAACTCATTCAGAAAAAAAAAGCGACCTCGAACGAAATCTAGGTGTGAATATTAGTCTTAAGACTCGAACGAAAAGTTACAAAATACCCATCTTCGCTCCCTTGCTTTATCTACTTACCTCAAGACTTTGACCACAGTGAATCTTAAGTTTCCTGGACCTGTTGATGACACACGACCCAGTGCTCCCTTGAATAAAGAAGGAGAGACGATCGTTGATCTTTTTTATTATGGAGGTGTCAGCCGTATCTCTTTGGTTGTGACTGCAACAGAAACGCCGCGGGGGCTGGAAACAAAACACAGACCTCCTCCTCTTCACTTCACCACATTCTGTCCGGCCCTGACTGTATCAGTTTGCTCTCTTTTTTCCCTGCTTTATTCTTTCCCATTCGGGCTGCCAGCTTGTGTCTTGATCTTGTCTGTTCCCTTAACACAACCCCCCCCCCCCCCTTCTCCACTTTCTGTCTAATGGTGAGGTCCTGTGTTATTTTTAGAGCTTGACTCATAGAGGCAGTTGATGTATGGTTGCCTTCTTATCCCGACGCCCAGGCCAGCTCTGTGACATTGAGCACAGCCCAGCACACCTGCCCGTACCGGGAAGCTCTCTGCTCTGGCTGGCTGGTCTCTCCTTATGTCCTCAGCTGCGGGGCCTTAATGTTTTGCGCATATTATGCTTACATAGGCAATGGATAGTCTTTGTTCTGTCCTACAATTAGCTATGAAGTAATTTTCAAATGCCGTTACTTGTCGGTCCGTTGTTAAAACAGTGGTATTTAAATTCACACTGGTACATTGATAACCTACAGAATACAATCACAGCATTTTGTTAATCTTTGGTCAATTCTTTCGGATGGAAGATCGATCGAAGAACCTGCTTAATGTTTGTTTAGTTATTGCTTTTTTCTTCCAAAACAACTATTTTACCTTAGGTTTTTTGTCCTAACTATCATAGTATCTGCTGGTCCTCTGTGTGTGTGTAAAATATGTATTCTGATTTTGAAATGCAAGACTGACTCCAGGAAGCTACCTATATAATAGTGAGTGTTATATTCATGGAGCATTATAACTGTACCACTCTCTCCTGGTTATTGCTGAATTGAGGTTACCTTGTCCTATTCAGGGTGGCGGGGGTGCAAGGAATTACCCAGGACGGGGGGGGGGGGCAACCCATCATAGAGCACACACACAGTTTGGTAACTCCAGTCAGCCTCAGCATGTTTTTGGACCGTGGGGGGAAACCGGAGCACCCAGAGGAAACCCCACACACACAGAACCATGGCAGAGACTCGAACCCTGGTCCCAGTGGTGTGAGTGCTAACCAGTGCACCACCGCAGGCCATATCAAAAATAAGCAGAGAATAAGCCACTATGCAGTGGCACTAAGTCTCTTGTCTTTGTCATACACCCCCCAGGCCTTGTTGGCCGGTGTTACGCCGTTCCCTTCAGGGTACCTGTAGGCTCCTCACTGCATGATGGCCACCATCACACCACCCACACATTTTGGGGGCTCTCTAGCCGTGATAAATGAACCGCACTAATTAGGGTCTAATGAGGTCACTGCGGAGGCCCCAGTCAATGTCCTGTCCAGGGTGATCCTCTGTTGTATAATACCTGCTTACTGGGATAGGTTAGGCTCACTGCAACTATACCTTCAATAAGAAGCTATGGAGTTTGGATGGATGGACGGATGGATGATGAGTTCTTATTTTTATGTAACCTCCAACCTAATATTGCCCGCCTCTCTTTCCAGAATGCTGTCCTACCGTGGCAGAACTGGAGGGGCGTCTGCAGGGGACTCTTTCTCTTCATCACAAATGCGCTCTGCACCTTCTACCAGCGAAGACGCACGTAAAATCTTAGGACGGAGGGCATGGGGTTAGATGGGCGCTGGCACCGCCCCCCCCCCCCCCCCCCCCCCCCCCCCCCCC
>JAODLC010000040.1:8026529-8040363 GCA_026781145.1 Hippopotamyrus pictus | reverse complement strand
GAGGGGGGGCAGAACAGAAAGCCTGATCACCCATGGAGCCGAGTTTAGTGCTGGGGAGGAAGTGGCGATTTGAGTTTCTATACAATATGTAATGAACAAAACACAAAACGATACATTTACAGTGTGACTATAGACCAGCTGTAGATTTATGTAACAGTACACCAATTACATGATTTAGTATGAACTGCTGTTTTGGGTTCATGTTTCGGTGCAATTTCGGTACAGCAGGGAATTCGTTTTGAAATGTATTAATAAATATGCAAAATTTAAACTCAATTAAGGACAGTTGTAAACGAAAGGCAATGTGTCTGTCGACCTGAAGTCCCTGCTCTATAAGAAATCCAATCTTGCATAAAACTGGGGTTGAACAGGCCACTGTCCATGCAGAATGGAACCTTCTCTTTCAGTGTTTCTCAATCTGGCCTGTGTGGATCCGCAGACAGTACAAATTTTTGCTTCCTCCCAGCTCCCTACCGGAAGCAAAAATGTGGACTGTCTGGCAGGGAGCAAAAATGTGGACTGTCTGTGGGTCCCTGAAGACTGGACTGGGAAACACTCTTCTGTTCTATGTTCATGGGTCACACATTAGATTTACTGAACATGGTTGTTCGTGCCATTGTTAAATTTGAATAAGACCTTTAGCATATGCGGAGATAATTGGTTTTCTGTCTGCCAACAGAGAACATTTTGAAGAGCTGTCAAAAGACAGACAGAGACTGCACAGAAGAGTAGCAAGTCATTATCTCACCCAAATTTCTGAGATTAATCACTAGACACTCCGGGAATCGATCATTTGACCGATAGTCTAGTCCTCAAGGCCACTGGGTTTTCAAGGGGAATGATGACATTGCTGTGTGACATTACCTCATGTTCGACATAGAAGAGTGAAGAGGGGAGACGTGCTTTAATTAAACTGGTGTTCTTTAGTCCCGTCTGTATTACTCCCCCCAAACTAATCTAAGAAAAAGAGCAGTGACTCTTTTACATGAATCGTGGCATCAAGCCTAAAGTCGTCTTCTTTGTTAGTTATTCCTTTAATTCAAGGAAAGATGCAATTGCTGATGCACATTAAACGCTCATTAAACACGAAGAACAGCAAACAAAACCCATAAAAAGTTAAATCAACCAAAGAATCTTAGAAGACAACAAAGGAAAAGCAATGAGTTCTTTGCACTAACAGAATACTGATATTCTCATAATATACATGACAGCTTTAGGGTCTCTCAGCAGTCTGACTAGTTAATTTAATTTAGAAACATTATTGAAAACAAATGTCATTTGACTTCATAGAGAGTAAAATTCCTAGTCTTTTCCTGGTTGAAATGTGTCACTAATTGGAGAGTAAACCAGTCCGAAAACAGTGGAAATCAAGCAATATTATTTTATGTTCAAGGACTGAATAGTAAAATTTAACAGAAACATGTAGTTAAATTCATCAGGCATGTTCCTAATAAGAGTCATTTTTACTAGTCATCTTGCGGCCACTTTTCAAAATTTTCTTCTTTAAAATTTGTTTTACTTTCAAGTATAACCATAAGAACAGGTCTATATCTCAAAATCAGTTCAAGAGTCTCTTATATTAACCTAGACTTCTGCCAATAACATGTCTTTACCTGTGGTTAGTGCAGAGGCAGAGATTTCAGGCCCAGAGAGTACAAATCCAGACCACAATTTTGTTTCAATCAACCAGTTGAGTATAAAGAATTAGTCACAGAGTACTCAGTTGGTTGGTTATAACAAAATCTTGGTCTGGATTTGTACTCTCTGGACCTGAAATCTCCACCTCTGGGTTAGAGTATATGTGGTTTATATAAGGTTTATTTCTAGAATGTTCTTCCATAGTTAAAGCAATGGGCTGCATTTTTACTGCCATGCCAGACCAGGCCAAGCTCACTTCACGGCCCACGTGGCCTTAAGCCAGAAGCCTAGTGGCCATAATAAAAGCCGGTTTGCTATTCTGTTTTCAAGAGTCATACACATGAAATGGCCCACTATGTTTGACATTAAAGTCACAGAAGCACCTAAATCCTATTCAAAAGCCTAACAGTCATTATACTGAATTCCGAATATTCATCAATGGTTTGGCTACAGCTAACTGGCCTACAGCTAATTAGCCCACGATTAACATGCTAAGCCATATTTCTCACATATTTGTATGCTATGTTATAGTGTGGATTAGTATAGTCAGCTACTGTCAGTTTTACTCTATAAAAACCAATTAAATTTACCATGCTTCTTTGGCACATTCAGAACATAAATTTCATGTTTCATTCTATATAGGATTTCCCCAAACTGGGCCTGTCTATAACACTCATTCATGTAGCTCCAAAAAAAAAAAACAGTATACCAAAAATATACATTTGCTGGAATCTGAGGAAGTCACAGAAACATTCCTCAGACCCTTAATGCAGTGTGAAAATGGTGATAATTCTCTCACATCCACTAATGTGTTACGGAGAAATCCTGGAATTTGCGATCAAAGCTCTGAAAAATAATAGGAAAAAAACATATCTATATCATCTATTCATTCTCCAGCTTCTTGTCCTGGGAAAGTTCATGGGGGGTCTTGAAGCTGAGGCAGTATTGGGTGCAAGGCTGGGGTACACCCTGGATGGGATGCCAGCAGAGGTGGAAATTTCAGGGCCAAAAAATACAAACCAAGACCAAGACTTTGTTTCAACCAACCAGTTGAGTACTCTGTGAATGTGACTCTTTATACTCAACTGGTTGGTTGAAACAAAATCTTAGCCTGGACTTGTAATTTCTAAATGTCTACTTACATGCATATACACATACCACTACTGTCAGTTAGCCTACCTAGATGTCTTCAGACTGCAGAAGGGAACCATCACTAGACAGGGGAAAAGACATAGCAGAGGTGGGATTCAAACCCATATGCTGCAGGTATGAGACACCATGCCTCTCTGTAAAGCTATATTTAATATCATGTTACGTTTTCATGCTTTCTGCTAACACAGGGCAGGGGAGAGCCAACGGAGGATGCCAGTCCATCACAGGATCACACAATACGAGAAATATAAAGGCACTTAGCTGTAGGTTTTGGGACTGCGGGAGATTAACCCGCATGAACACAAGGCAAGCAGAAGAAAGTCCAAGAGCCGGAATCAATCTCACTAGTGTTGAGGTGTGAGCCTGGACTGCTAAACAGTGACCCATCACACTGCTCTGATTTAGATTCCTCAGCTACAGAAGCTGGCAACTTAGGTCCTGAATTCTTCATCCTGAGCCAGTCAATCATCCCAGGCTTAATGTAAGATTTAAAAAGGTATGAGAAACCTGTTAGGGGCAGTGAAAGAAAGACAGAAAGACAGAGTGGTGTGGCTGATTGGTTTAAGGCAATGGGTCTCTCTGAGGGTGTGGGTTTGAGTCCCATTTGTGTCAACTGTTTTCAACAATTTACCCCAGTGATCGATGCTTCAGTTCTCAGATTAGTACTAAACAATCTGATTTTTAAATAGATGACGGGTATGTATCACATGTGCTCTGCATATGGCAGGTTTCCATGGGTTTGGTTCTTTGTGATCAAGTTCCCCCTGCAATGCAGACATATGGATTCGAACAATTTAAATTGATTTTATGTCAAGGTTATTGCGATGGACGGATGTTTTTCAGCGTGATTGGAGAAATTTATGATTTTTTTTTCTGCCTGTATCGAGTAAATATGATATGTGTGTTATTCAGCAATTTGGAGAAATCAGCAGTGCTAAATGCTTTGAAAGGTTCAGACAGACACAGAAAATGACTGTTACACAGTTATAAATTACAGAAGTTCGATGTGAAAAGTATTTGCAATTGTAAGAGCACCAAGTCTTGTCATGCTATGTAGCTACCTTCATTATCCAATTACATATCTTTAAATATTTTATTAGTATAGACACTCACAGTTAATGGCAGTCAACTCAAACATGTAAAAATATCTGCTGACAGCTTACTCTGGAAGCTGGATTGAAGGCAAGCTTAAGTCACTGAATTGTATTTTCCATAGCAACTACTATTCTACACCCACACACTCACAAAAATGTGGAGAACAGGTACCACCTACTGCAGCAAAGCTAAATATGCATAATAAAAAGAAAAAAATAATTTAGAAACGTTAGAAACATTAAAAAGTCAGAAACGAAGAAATCGATAGTCATGTTAACAGTTTTTGTTAACTTTATATGAACTTTATGAAGTCTGATTTATAAATCAGATAACCATCATATTTTTACTTTACATATAAATTCATGAAAACATCTTAATTCATTGGGATACACACACCACCACTGCTATGGTCATAAATGAGCCAGAATTTTATCATCAAAGAATATTTGTCTTTTCACGCGTGACACTAATTGCTTATTTGACTAACCGCCAGAAAATTTTAGAGATAAAGAAGACTGTTTATAAACAAATTAGCTCGGACTACAATCCCCAACTTTGTATCTTCATCTTCTGAATATTGCCATCAGGTTGTTTTGACAATGATAACCTGAGCGTTCATGCAAATATCCATACATTTAAAGAAACTGGTAAATGCATGCTTTCAAAAACCGTTTTGATCAAAAGGAAAAAAGGACACGAGAATGGAAGTTAAAACTGTAGGGCAATTGGTTTTATTCTTACAGTTATTACAAAATGTAAAAATATCGTGCTTCAGAATGTCGACACGAATGGAGGTGATATAGAAAGGACAGGAACCACGTACAATGGAAGAGCTGGACTTGGCCTCAAACAATAGTACGAGAACTTACAATACACACAGTCCATTACACGGCTGACAACGGGAAAGGAGATTGGCCGAGATCCAGGGAAATAAACGGTAAAATATTCAGCTGTATCTGTGTATCCGGGGGTATGTTAGTGACTGTTTGAGAGTGTAACTAGCCAATTATGTAATCATGGCAAGAGTTGGGCATCAATTTAACAGACAAAAATGAGTCCAACCCACTATCTGGTAAAAAGCAACATACCAAAAACGACGTCTCAAAATTCCAGGACAGAGCCGGTGAGGTAAAGAGATGCGCTGCACATTCCAGCTCGCCTCTGGACAAGCCGAAGCTTCTTCATTTGGCACCAAAGAAGTCCACTACGCCACTGCCCTTCGAGCCATCAAAGAAGAAGAAGTTCCTGTGTGGGGGGTCCCTCTGAGAAAGAGCCTGGAACGCGGAAAGGGTCATTGGTTTAGCTACGGCAATAAAAAGGAAAAACACCCATTAACGAAAAATCGCCTGTGCAAGGCCGAGTGCGTGAAGTGGACTCGAGAGTAAAAATAATGGATGCGATGGGGAGTCACTTCAGCCGCATGCAATCGCAGATTCACAGGAGACCCGGGCCAGCAAACGCTCTCGGCTGTGACCGCGTCTCACGGCTTTCCGCTTCCAAAGCTTAACGCTGAGCGTAGGAGCACTGCCACGTTGGCGGAAGAGAATGTAATTAACTGAAACTATTTGTCTGGTGCTGGCGGCAATCAGGAACATACTCAAGAGTTTGATGGTCGATAAATTCCGATGATGGATCACAATCTGACTGCTGTCCCAAGCGGAATTTCGATTTATTTTTTTTTTTGCCGCATTAAACATCTCATAGGAGAGAAACAGGTGAGTGATCAAGACTGACCAGAAAAACACTGAATCGGATAAGGGGTTAAACACAGATGGTAGCGTTTTCTTGTTAGATTTTCTGAAGCGTGTGGGGTGAAGCTGCTCTCTGACTGTGAGGGGTCTGTGCTCAGGTGGCGCCGCGCCGCGAGCCGTCTGCACGTTGCAGCCGGTTTCATCATGCAGGAGCAGCCGGGGACAGGGAAAGTCTGGCTGCGCTCCACCACGGAGGAGGTCCGCGCAGCTGAGACAGCCGGCGCAGCTGGCGCAGCCGACTTAGCCAGGTGCTGCCAACTCCAGCCCAAGCTGGGAAGGAGCAAAAATGTCCTTCCACTGGCGGACGAAACATCCGGAGAGGGCCACGCGGTTGGCCGCCAGTTCACAGTGCGCGCTGCAGTGCATGGTGGGAAGGAAGAGGCTTATGGCCACATTTCAAAAGCTTTTTTACTCTGTGACTTAGGCTTCCAGCCAAGTGCCCACCGGCTAGAGAGAAAGGCCAAAGTCCACAAGGGAACGCTGCGCACAAAACAGAACCTCTATGTGATGTGACATACTTGGAGTGAGGACCCCAAAAAAAAGGCGTCCAATCCACATGCCTGGCTAGAATACCATGGCAAGCAAAGGGGGGCATTGGCCTCATGTCAGCTCAAGCACTAATGCACACCTGACACAAAGAACAAGGCAGAGCACCATGGAAAGGCAGACTAATTTTTACAAAGGCATAAAGGCTAGTTTACAATCCCCCTAGAGGCTTTCGCAGAAGCCTTGAGGCGGATTTATTCCTGGGATACTTTGATTTATTTGAGGAAATTGAGAGCACTCAGTGTTGATACGGGCTGAGCCCTGTAGTCGTCAGCAGCACGAGTTCATCGCAAAAATTCATCACAATTTGATCTTCGTATCTGTGCCACCGGAATTAAAGATTACCCCCAACGGAGTCGCTGGCAGAGCTGGGATACGTCTCCTCCATCCTTTCATGGGAGGAGGGATTCAGCTTGTCCGCCCCCATCCCCCCCAGCATGGATAAGTCACCGAGACCATCGTGGCGGCGAGCCCCTATCCTGGGACGACTCGGCCTACTTCGTGCGGTGGCGTTACCTTCACAATCTCCTGCGCCAGCACGCCTCCGACCACGGCACACACCGGGGCCATCTCCGAGAAGCAGTGACTGCAGGGAGGTCACAGGAGAACAAAGACGGTCAACAGCTCAATGCCTTGCTCAGCAAAAGCGCTCAACCTCTGCTGCCTGGCATTTAATAAAACTAGGATTATTTTATAAAACACTGATGGTTATACCAGATGGAAGAATACTGTTTGATGAGTAAGGGATTCTACAGACCACATTATCACAGGCAACACAATTTATAATTTATTTCAGTTTTCCAAACAGCTTACTCAGTACTTTTATTTGTACTTAATGCAACTAACCCTCTGCAGCCTCTTCATTAGGTACGTTTGCTCATAAATGAAACTGCTAAGGATCATGATCTAATGGCACTTTTCCACTGGCACCAAGAACCGAGCGGCACCAAGAACCGAGTGGTACCCGAGCTGTACCGCGACCTGCCGGTTTTCCATTGTAAAGCATGCAAGCCGTACCCGAGCCGTACCCGAGCCGTGCCCGAGCCGTGCCCGGGCCGTGCCCACGCTGACATCGCCCTGCTTGCTAGCAGGCCAAAAGCGTGCCTAAACAGAGCTGGTTGTGTCACCACTATCTGATTGGTCGAAATGCATGGAGATACCGGTGATTTGCGCCAATATGCATGGAATATCTGGGAAAAAAAAGGTATATTGTATATAATATTCATTATCAGCAGTGTTGCACATCTCGATGTACTACTGCCTTCCTGATGAACTTCAGACTAAAATTTCCAACATCTAACTTAAAAAAAAGTACTAGGTAACAGCTGTACGGAATCGTAATGCAAGCTTATGAAAGTGAATGCTAATTCCACTAGCGTTTGATGCTAATAAGACGGCGATTCTCGCAGAAGTGCTACAAAAATTAGCACGCTTTAAATCATGACAGACACCGCGTGACCAGTAGACGCGCGTCTCTTTGGTTTTTACGCCACTGTTGCTCTCCATCCCCGGCCGCGCTTTCACCGAGCCGATCCTTCCGCACTGGAAACCGGGGTGAGCTGGATCCTCCCTGTAACTAGTCTTTCTTCGCAATACGGCTCAGGTATGCCATAAGTGATTTTAAAGATGATGTCATTGTTTTGGCCAGATATAGCGGTACCCTCCCCATCTAACAGACAGTCACCCCCCGGGGGTTTTCATGCATTAGTGTCCGGAGTTTGCAGTAAATGGTCAGAGACAAACGGCCAGATATGTTAAAGCACAAATAACAGCTCAGGTCTACGGTGTGCAGAAAGGCATCCATAGCTTGTCAATTCCTGGTGGCTCTGAAGGCGAAAGGGGATCCTGTGTAGGGGTACCTAATAAAGCGGCCACTGAGTATAAACTTTACTGTCAAAAGTGCATAAAAGAGAAGCTTCACAGTGCGCACACAAACATCCACCCACATACTGCCAGGCCAAAAAAAAAAAAGAGGTCGCCATTTGAATTTTTCATTGGACCGCCTTTAGCTTTGATTACGGTGCACATTTGCCATGACATTGTTCCTACGTGCTTATGCAACACCTCAACATTTATTTTCATCCAGATTTGCATTCATTTCTCGCAGAGATCTTATACTGATGACAAGTGAGTCGACCCACTCCTTCAAATGCCAAAGACGTTCAATGGGGTTAAGGTCAAGACCCTCTAGTGGCCAAATCACATGTAAAAATGATTCCTCATGCTCCCTGAACCACTCTGACAATTCAAGCCGGATTAATCTTGGCTTTCTTGTCCTGGAATTTGCCCTTAGGAAAGAAAAAGATCCATTGATGATGGATGGAGGTATAATCTGGTCATTCAGTAGATTCAGGTAGTCAGCCGACTTCACTTTATCGCTGCATAATGTCGCTGAGCTGTAATAATGATTCAATGATCAGCAGTAAGAACTTGCTGATTTAAATTCAAACGGTGACTTTTTTTTCGGCTGGCCAGCATCTAACCCTTTTGCAAAAGGTGAAAAGGTTCATGCTAACCTGACAAAATTATCGGGAAGCAGTTCACTACCCAGACCCTGGGCTTCCAGGACATCGTCGCGGATCTGCTGCAAGAGAGAGGAATCTTCTGCGAAAGTGCCAGGATGTGGATCACGACCCTTATCGGTTCGGAACTTAAGCAGCACTGGAGGAGGAGGAGAGAGAAAAGGCAGGAGAGACAATGACGACAGTGTCAACAACGACAGCTAAAAAATTATAATAATAATAATGCAAACATAATAACTTAGCAGGAAGTTTCCTTCAAGGTTGGTTGAAACAAGTGCTTTAGAAATAGCCTCATTAAATGCCATGCTGCATAATTATGCGAGATATAAAAATTCAAACCTCTGAGTGTAGCTTTCAATATAAAACTGCACCAGTTTAAAATGAAGCTCATACCGTACAACATGATATATAAAAATGACATCATACAAAAGCAGACACCAACAGCCAGACATAAATCCATTTAGGTCCCAAAGATTCATTATCTTATATACAATCAAGATGCAGTTACAAGAATTACAAGACATGAGTTTTCAAAAAAGTTTGAGAAGCAGGAAGGATTTTGCAGTCCTGAGGTTCAGGAAAAGCTTGCTTCATTACAGAGAGGACAAGACCGAGAACAAATGGGGTTTTTATTTATGACCTTTGAGACCTGGAACAGTTCGATGACCAAGTGTAGAGGAATGTGGTGTCCTTGCAGTGCAGTAGAGTAATTAAAGCGTTACTTGGCAGCCATAGGTATCAAGTTATTGGTATAATTTAGGGCTGCTGTGATTAGTCGATGTGGTTGACGACGACGAAAATGCGTCAACATCAATATTTTAAATGAACTTGTTTTTTCTAAATGATTTTAACAAAATTACCTTTATGATTTCTAAAATGCTTCAGTTCATTATAACAAATATTCTTCTTCAATATCACTGCGTAATTATAGGAATCATTCAAATTATCACTAAACAAAAAGGTTCGATGGCATACGACAGCCGCACTAGCATTGCGCACGAGTGCCTGAAGAGAAAACATGGAAACACTATTCTGGATGATGGACCAACAGAATAGGCAAAACCACTGTAAGCCTATCTGTTCATGTTTATTAAATTTCCATTAGTACAGAGAACATTTTTTTTGTATATACAAAAACATCTGCAAAAAGTCCTGCCACACCAATAGCGTTTCTCTACCTACTTTACCACACTATCTCCTCTTTTAACTGAACTTGTGGCTACAGAGAGACTTCAATGCTTATTGCTTCCATGATTTACCAAAACAGTCGCATGTTGCGTGCACCACTAACCGATTTTAATAAGCATAAGGATACACCGAATTTATATTTACTAACTTCGGGGCGTCACAATATGCATCTCATTAATATTTTAGGCATACTACTCCTCTACTTATTGAACTGTGAGTGAAAATAATGTCCGTATAGTGCTGAAAAGTCGGTGTGCATTATCTAAAGTGCTGCAATGATATACAGTTTGTTATTGTCTAAATAAAATCAGATTAAACTGTGAGTTTGATTTTCTGGATGAAAATTAATTGTTTAGATTCATCGACCGACAGGTAAAATAGTCGATAGATTAATCCATAGAAAAATAGCCGTCAGTGGCAGCCTTGGTATAATCCCCAGCTAGTAGGCAGGAATGAAAGGATGAGGGGGAAAAAAAAAAACATACAACTATGACAGTTAAACGATTTGAGCACCAGTGTTGTGGAAGAGCTGACGTGGCTTTGTGAAGAAACCTGGACGCTTAGCAAGACCATAGACTTGTAGAAGTTAGACCTATAACCAGTTTACTCATGTTTCTACCTTAAGAAACACAAATGACCAAATCCATGATCCTGGATAATTCAGTCAAATGCAGTCTGTAGCCAACTGTCCAACACAACCAAAGTCTGCAGTGACATTTTTCTGAGCACTTTGACATTCGATTGTGCTACTTTCCAAAGGAGGAATAAACGCAAAAAAATTCCACGATTTCCAGACATGCAGCTCTGCTTTGTATGTATATCCACCTACTGACCATTGCTCTATAGCACTGTTTCCAAACCCGTTCCCCTAGGACCCACAGACGCTCCCTTCCAGCTCCTTGTAAAAGCAAAAACGTGGACGAACTGCGGGACCCAAGGTACTGTGCTGGGAACTCTGCTCTAAAGACAGTAACACCAACCCAGCCAGGGATCCTGTCTGTAACGCGAGAGCAGTCACTGTTCCTAGTTCGTCGATATGAGACCAAGACCGTCAAACAACCTAATGGGCACTATCAAACACATAAACCTTGCGAACCCAAAAAACAGAGCGTAATGGATAAATTATTCAGTTCACTGCACTGCACATTTATCAGAAAAATATTTTATTCATAGAATATAATTTATTCTTGGTAATGAAGCAATGAAACTACTTATATATTCAGAACATTTAAAACATGTAGTTATTTAGCAGATGTCTGCCAGAAGTAATGTGCAAGTGAGGAATAGAAGGTTCATCCTACACCCAGCCCTGCTCACAGGCCCAATGGCGAAACCTGCGAGCCACGGGGTTTTTACCCCCGACCTCATGGAAACAAATCCTGAATCTGCTAAGCTTCACTCCACAGCAGAAGGACACTTCTAATGCAGTCTTTCCTAACTCGGTCCTCGGGAACCAACAGACGGTCCATGTTTTCGCTCCCTCCCTGCTTGCCGGACAGTGCACATCTCCCCAGCTCTCGGAGGGAGCAAAAACGTGGACTGTCTGCAAGTCCCCAATGACCAGATTGGGAAACACTGCTCTAAAGTTGTTCGCTCCTCTCATTCAGAGATGTGGACGGCAACTATTACATGTGATCTCATAACAGTAACAATTTGGTAGCAAATCTCCTTACTTATTATCAGCCAAGAATTATTAATACACTTAATATCTAAATGTAGTTAAAACTACTAATGTACTTATGGTATCTAGCATGAAGGCTGTAGATGTTATGCACGCATTAATTGTTTATTTGTCTCAGGTTTTAATTAGAATTGTGATATTTTATTCATCCCCGGTGGGAAATTCAAGTACAAGGCCAAGCAACATAAATTAGGTCACTTTACATAAAATACAAGCGACTGTGGTGAGAAATCAGTAGAACCTTGACATTAATCTTTATTAATATACCCGATACCAATTAAAAACCTAAATTATGAATTTTTCTAGGGCTGCCACTAACTACTATTTTTCTATGGAATCTATCTGCTATTTTGCCGATTGGTCGATTAACCTAAACGAGTAATTTTCCTCCAGAAAATGGAATAGACAATTTAATTTTATTTTCACAACAACAAACTATGTTACCTCAGAGCTTTAGGTAATGGACGCCGGCTTTTCAGCACTATATAGACATTATTTTCACCCACAGTTCGATAAGAAAATTAGTAGTATGCATAAAATATTAATGAGTTGCGCATTGTGACGCCCAAAAGTTAGTGATCCGTATAAATTCGGTGCATCCTTACGCTTATTAAATTCGGTTACCGGAGCACGCCACATGCCACTATTTTGGTAAATCGTGGAAGTGATAAACACTGAAGTCAGGACATGGACAGCTCAGCAACCACATCATCTTTTAAAAGAGGAGAAATTGTTTTCTTTTATTTAGCGTCCGTTTCAGTTTTAGTTTACGATAATAAAATTGGTCCCACAAGCCCAAAGCGCACGAACGCATCGTCAATCCACGCAGAATAAACCCAGATTTTAGCCTAAACATTTTCATAAACACTTATTCAATGGAGATTCTAAGGTAGCAGAGAGACAACTTTATGGTTTTAATAATGAGTGTATTCAGCAGCAACAAAGACAAAAGATATTAAAAAGCTCTCCGTACTAATATTTATTTAATAAACACGAATAGACTTCCAATGGTCCTGCTCACTTTGGTGGTCCAGATTAGCACCTGCGTGCTTACTCTTCTCTTATGCCATCGAATTTTGCAGTGTAAAACCACCTTTTTGTTTTGTTATTTGAACTACTCCCACAATTACGTAGTAATATTAAAGGAAAACATTTTTATAATGCATGTGTTTTAGAAACCACACTTGTAATTTCATTTTTTTTAATGATGCGTCGATTTAAAATATTGATATCGAAGCATTTTCACCGTCGACAACGTCGACTAATCGCGGCAGCCCTGAATCCGTCACTTAAAAATTAAGTAATCAACTGACTACTCAATGTATAAAATTACCATGACAAAAACAAAAATAATACAATTCAAAGTAATTCATGATCAATAAAAAAGCCCTGATAATAATTATTAACATGTTAAAATAAGTACCAGCTGTAGTTGATAAGTCTTAAAGGGATTTAGTTAAATTAATCTAACCATTCAAACATTCAAACAACTTTAAACTGAACAGTTTGGGTTGCTACAAACCCTGCTTTTGTTTCTGACAAATATTTCAATATCATTAAATCGACAGCAGTATCAATATATACATTTCTTTAGTAAATTATCACATAAAAAGACCATAGGCTTTTACCAGCACAAAAACAGCCCTTCTGATTTTGCAAAAAAATTTACGCAAATGGATTAACAGATTTGTTCCTCCATTATATACATGAAAACAAAAAAATACAAACGAGAAGATGGAATTTGGTGTAATGTCATTCAAATTCATTCAAACAACAGGCCAATCAAAGCTTATTAAAGGCTCAGATGAAGAGAAGCCAGTAGAGACACTGAATCGGAGAGATAATCATCTTATTCCTTTTTATCCTGTGTTCAAACACTACAAATTACTATCCATGACTATAATACCACAGCCTTTGGTTTGGTCCTTACATGGAAGAGCAAGCCTTTTAATGTCACTGTATTTTGTAACTGTTAGCTTGTCTAAGGCTAGTGCAACACTGTTTTGTTTTCCAAAATGGAAACTACTTCTGAAACTGTAATACTGTCCATATGCTGTATGGTGCACTTCATAATATCATAGCATCATTTTTAAAACATACAGCATTATTACAAACATGGTAGTGACCAAATATTACAATACTTGTGCACTAAGTATATAGCTAAACAAATAACATGTAGTCATCGTACTGCTGAGTAAACTGAAGAACAATTTTTGTTTAATACACGGTATTTTCTTTCACCCTTTAATCCACCAATTAGG
>JAODLC010000040.1:7980454-8026429 GCA_026781145.1 Hippopotamyrus pictus | reverse complement strand
GTACTGCTGAGTAAACTGAAGAACAATTTTTGTTTAATACACGGTATTTTCTTTCACCCTTTAATCCACCAATTAGGAGTCCTATTGATCAGAAATTTTGAATTTTGCGTCGTATGACTGATACGACTTTATCAACATCCCGAAATTTTGGTCAAATGCGTCTTTGTATAAGAAAATGTACCGACAAAAATCAGTTTTAAAATCTTTCAACAGTTTTAATAAGTTATGATGGGACATCTACAATTGCAGATGTTTGGTGCTCATGACTACAAGTAGTCTGCCTGACACAATAAAGATCAGTAAATTACTTTAAATGCTTTTTAGACAGAAACACTGCATCATCAACAACTCCTAGTCTAAGTTTATTTAACACAAAACTTAACAGCTGTGAGGCAATTTCACCTCCACCTCCACCCCAGGACCATCTCTGCCACCTTGACAGGAAGATTTCAAAGAAAATCAATGCGGCAGCTGTTAAGCAATGAGTTGCTGTGGAATGTTTGTGCTCACTGACCTGTGCAGCTCTCATGGACCGGCGAGGATTTCCCCCCCGCCCACTCTAATGCGGCTCTCTGCCCATACCAAGTCACAAACGTTTCCTGTCTTTAGCTGGATTGCAAATTGCACCATAATGCCCACCTACTAACTCTTTCCACTGCCAAGACATCATACACACACCCAGTAACACTAAACCTCAGTCAAACCAGTACGGCCCTTTAAAACGCCAAATCGAGAACATACAACAAACACAGCTGGGGAGGAAGTATTAGAAATGAAATCTGCAAATTGATTAATGTGAAATTGGTTAATTCAATTAAGGCCTCATTAACCCACACACTGAAATTAACTGTACCACGACAGTCATAAATAATGTTTGAAACAAGATATGAGAAATGGAAGTATTTCATAACATATGCATTAACAAAATAAGGAAGAACAGGCTTATTCACAGTAATTGCAGTGCCATTTCTACCTTTATATTTTCAAACCATGGATGTTGCCATTGATTAACCTCAGAGTCTGCCATCTGTGATAGAGAGAAGTTCAGAAGGGAAATGGGTCTTCCTTTACAACCAAATCGAGAGACCCGGTCATATTTATAGTCATGTAACATATTCTTAACCTTTAACAGAACCAAAACAAGTGTAATAAACATTTTTTGCTCAGCGGAAGAAATAAAAACCACAGGGTTGGGCCAACTTCAGCTAACCCATTCAGCGTAATGTTAAGACCACCATGTTTTTCGTTTAAAAGTCACTGCACATGGTTAGTCATGCACAGCCTGTGATGGAAAAAAGAGAACTTTCTGTGCAGAGGTGAAGCATAAAAAAAACTCATAACATGTCAAGGAAAACTGGCAAATTAGCTAAGGGATGAAGCAACTGATTTCTTTTCTTTGTCTCCTGATGGCCTGCTGAATTAGGAGTGCATGCAGAGTTAAACACTTCAGGAAGCAGGCTTGAGCTTAAATTACATTTTGTAGCCAAACACTGAGAGATCTAAGAATGGAATTAGCATGACAATAATTTTTTTTTTTTAGTCCCAGGGGTTGGAGAGTTACCTTGCAATAGGAAGTAATCGGTAGGGGTGCGCTTCAAACCAGCCTTGGCCTTTTCATTTGTCCAATCGATTTCTAAAGCTTCCTTCAAGGAACAGAAGCTGGCTGTCTATTAACAGAGAGGGGAAGGGAGAGCCAAAACGTCAAGACGACGATCGGAAACACATGACTTGATTAAATATGAAAGCAAAATGAAAGATCCATACTTTTTTCACCATGGTGGTCTCAGTAGGGTCTACCCTTGCTTTCTTTGCCTCGGGCCTGTCATTGGCATCTTCAGAGGGTTTCACCACCTTGGCTTTCTCCCTGAAGCACACAGGCATGAAAACACTCCACGTGCTTCTTGATAACGGGGGGGAACCATGTGTAACACAACAGCCCTGGATACTCACTCCACGAAGTGGTGCTCTGGACCCAAGTTTGAGAACATGTAGCCGTGGTAGCCAAAGACATCACCGCAGAAGACCTTGACGTTCTTCTGGGCGCAGACCTGATCTATGCGGACCATCAGGTCCCGGGGGCAGCCGGTCAGACACACCTGAGATGAGAGGAGAAGAGTGAGCTTCATGACAAAGTCAACTTAAAATACTACCTGCAAGATGACAACTCCTTGGACCCCTCAATTGTGCATCATTTAATTTCTCGGTAAACTTTAATTATTAAAAAGCTGAAAACCAGCATTCAGGCTGACAGAAATGCGGGATGAGGAAAAACGGCCATGTAAATGTTGTTATTCTAAACAAAAAAATGCTTTTGCCATTGAAAGATATTGTTTATCAACAGAACTGACCAACGGGTAGGGGTCTGCTTATCCAAGGAAGCAAACTTCACCCTTCCCCATACCAAAGATAAGTGGGTGTTTGGCGCGTATAGTTATTGACTGGCACTTATCCTGTGTCGAATGCCATGTGGGGGCGTGGGTGCTAAATGTGTCACAAGAGGATAGGGTGGGGTGCCTGGTTTGTAATCAGCATTACAATATCTAATACGGCGTTTCCAAATTGCAGACTTGCAGAGTGGCATAGAAAGGAAGGCCTGTATACCACAAAATAGCCTATATACTACATATACCACAAAAGAGGTCATTCTGTCCATTCCCACTATAAAGGCTGAATTCACATCTATTGGCACTAGTGACTAAGCAGGTGTATAGAGAATAAGATCACTGCAATTTCCATGAACATCAATAACAGAATCTGCCATGAAAGTTTCCTGCAGTGTGTGTGTGTTGCGTGTTGCGCGGCCAAGGGATAGCGACGCGACATGGCTGCAGGACCGCCGCGGGAGTCGCGGACGTGTAGCGCCATTAAACAGCAGGCTTCCTCCCATTTCAGGAACAGGCACATGGCCACATCAGCTCCGATTTGGTGGCGGCCCACTAATCCTGGCCCCGGGCGACTCATTTATGCAAGCGGACACTTGCTGCATTGTTTGGAACGGAGAGAGGGGGCTTTCCGAGCCCACGGAACAAAAGAGCCCAGCTCTGGCAGGACGAGCCGCACAGAGGCAACGACCGAGAGGCGGGACAGAAGACGACGGGGACGGACAAAGATGGGCAGAGTTTCTCAAGGAGGAAGTCGCGTTCGCTTGATGTAAAAGATCAACACGCCAAGCAGAACATCATAGAGAAACTACATCTTAATCAACCTCTTAAAGCAGAGTGATTGAAGCGATACAGGTCCAAATTCCATACCATAAAGGAGGACAGAAACGCTGACAGAAATGTGCTGAAATGTATCAACATCTAAACAGAAAACTGGTGCAGTTAGTGTTTTTTTGGAAGCAATGATTTTATAGAGCTTTAAAAGACGTCTCAGCGACTGCTAGTCTGTAACTCAGTAGAATAAGAACGCGAGATGCATACATAGAGATAACTTAACGGTAAGAAGGATAGGGTAAGACACACCGAAAGCTGCCAGCTCCCCCCCCCTCCCAAGCCCCCTCCCCCCACCTCAACCTGAACTTCCAGAGCAGCTCCCTGTGGGACACTCCCCACAGTTTCTGCGGCAGTGGCTGAGCGAGAAAGCATCTGAAGCGTCTGTTCTGTGCTTTGTAACCCTGGCTTGCTTTATCAATCTTTCACAGTCGAGAGCCAAAGCGCGTCTCAATTACATTCCTAGCGTGAAATAAATAATAAACCAAAAGAACCGCCAAAAAAAAAAAAAACCTGATCACACATCAAAGACAAGCATCTCTATCTGGTACCAAAATATGTGGGGAAGAAGTGACAGCTGAACTTTTCATACCACATTTGGGTTTTTAAGCAGTCCCAAATATCGCTGCTTTCCTGGACTCGTCTGCCTTGTGTTTTGCTTGACCGTACCCAAGAGGTATTCCAGACCTCAAAGCACAGTGACAGCATCCAGCATGTCAAAGAACCGACGTTTTAATGAGGAGAAAAAATATGCAGCGAAAGCCCATCTCTGTTTACGTTCCATTTCTGTGTGAATATCGTCTCATAGACATTGCCGTGGTGTCAGATCTTGTTTGCCTTTAAGCAAACTGACCCTATACAATGCTGAATTCATTTAAATAATGAGGGATTACACATGAAAATTGTATTCAGAAAAATGAGGCACAGGAGAGTTTCAACTTGAAAACAAACAATAGTTCTGCTGGTGAGCTACTGACTAGAAAAGCTATGGTAGAAAAGCACCATCTACAGGAACTTATAGGAAGGCAATACAAAATATATTATGAAGTTTTCTCAAAAAACAATTAGTCCTTTCAGTAACCAACACTGGCCTAAATTTGTCCTAATTTATACCATATTTCTATACACATAGATATTAAGCTCACAAAGTCAAAACATCCTCACACCATCTCAATATTTTCATCAATGGCATTGAAGAGTTATTAAGTCAACGTTTTTCCACACATGGACTCACATTACTCCGGATACTAAGATTATATGGCACTGCCTCTGATCGAGCTATATAATGCAGACCCAGTTAAGCAGCCCAGGAGACTCACAGCATCAAACTGCAGGAAGAATTCATCTGGCTTAGACTCCACTCTTTCTGTGTCAGCCTTCACCTCCACCATAGGGTTAAGGTACTGGGCCCGCTCCAAAGAGGCCTCGGCACGGTTCTGCCCCTCAGAACCCACAGGGATGAGGAACTGGGCCCGGCTAGACTCCTCCGTCACCTGGGGAGAAAGAAAAAAAAAAAAACATTGAAAATAGTCATCCATTTACAATAACCACTTATTGAACTAGAGCTGCAGAGATCTGGAATCTATTCAAGGCGGCATACGGGATAAGGGCACACCCTGGAGAGGATGCCAATCCATCACAGGGCACTCACACACATGCTAAGGGCAATTTAAAGACAGCAAGTCACCAAAACAGCATGTCGCTGGATCGTGGGAGAAAATACCCAGGCCAAATTCAAAACCCGCAAGCCCAAAGGTCTGAGGCAATAACTTTCATGCCTTTGTGAATGCTGGTCATTTCTCAGCGTCGGCACTGTCCCACTTTACATTTCTTTCCCCTCCCTGCCATGGATGAGCATCTGTGAGCCTGGGGCAAATATTGACCGAGAGCAAGCCGCGAGGCCTGGAATCATTCGGAACCCACAGCACAGATGCAGCGCCACCACAGGCTGACACGCTGAGCATCACCAGCTGTCCAAACATAAGGGTCAAACAGAAGTTGGCCAATCAACTCCAAGCAACACTTCTGGCTTGTAATAATGTTGATTAGTAGGCCACTGACACCCATAGCCATTTCAGGAGTTTATTTTGCTGTTCTTGTTCCGAAATCTTTAAGGTACGTTGGAACAGCCATTTTGAAATGGTGCTACGTATAAACAGATCTGATTTTAACAACAGAATTAGCCATTAAAATTTACATTCATTCATCTATCTGACGCTTTTATTCAAAGTGACTCGCAATACCGAGGAGGGTTACAATTTTTGTGTATAAACCTTGAGATTTTAATCCATGACCTTTGGTGTGTTACTGCAATGCTGTACATGTTCAGCTATAAGAGCCAAAATAAGATATTTTCAAAGACATTTACCCATAATTAGAACTAGCCATTTCTACATAGACGGCAAACTATATGTTAGTGTTGTCAAAAATCTATTTCAGATTTTGCTTGTAATGATAGCCATTGACAGCCTCTGGAAATAACCGAGATTGTCTCATCATCAGCAGTGTGTCTTGATAATACTGAAATTTAAATGTTAAGAACTGTGCAGTTATGAACAAACGTTGTTCTGAATCATCAACACATTTATGGAATCGACATCTGAAACGAAATAATTTAGATAACACTGCAGCTCTTACTACAGGCACAACTCTCCTTTTGGCAGCAAATAGACTGGTGAAAAACAGGAATCATAACAATGTCAGTCAATGAGTAGTACACAGATTTAATATGAAAATTTCAAAACCACATTTCCAGGATTATCTGCATTATCAGTGTCTCACTCAACGGTCCAACAGCAACAGGAGTCTGCCAGGCTCGGGATTCATACCAGTAACCTTAGAATTATGGACACAGGTTGAACCACAGGGCAAAAATAAGGTGAGATCTTTACCCACACAATGGGCAATTTAGTGATGCCAATTTATGAAACCACATGACTTGGACTGCAGAAACCCATGCAAACACAGGGAGAACATGCAAACTCCACACAGAGAGCTGGACACAGGCATCAAATCCACAACACTTCAGGCACAAGACTATTATATTTGAATGAAAGTACCAACCAGAAGCAGCCCAGTACCTGCTCGTGATCTAAAAGGGTTAACCCTTTCACTCCTGCCAAGATGAGATTTTTAGCAACCTCTGCCCCCAGTCCTTGAAGACCGACAAGCAGAACGCGTGATCCTCGCAACCTACATGGGAAAACAGACAAACATTCATGTATTTCATTCATTTCAAAATTTAATACTGCATTAATCTTTGGCAACTTCTTAAAATATTTTAAAATTTCATTATGTAAAATAAAAAATGAAATAATCACTTTACTTATATTAAAAGCAGGCTGCACAGCTGAAGAAAATTAAATGCAATGTCGACTTGTATTTCAGTTCAGACTAGTGAAAATGGATCTTCTGCGAGTTAGCAGAGTACGTAGCATATTCAGATGTAAGACTACTGGGGGTTACATAAAGAGTTGTAGCAGCTAGTGATCAGATGTTCCAATAGCTATGTGGTTAAGGGCTGCAATCCCACCTTTCGCCGCTGGAATTACAGATAAATGTTTGAGGGGTAAAATAAAACACTTTTAATAAATTCAACGGAAATACATTTTTTGCAGGATACGAAAATGAAATGGGAATCGGACCGCGACCTAGTTAGAAACTATATAACTGTAATTGTTAATACATAACTAGATAGGCACCTACGTAAATGATAATAGTGACATGTGTATTACTACATTTATCGAGCCACATATAAAGATAAATAATGTCTTGCTATTATCGATATTTAAGCGGTTTCTTTTTATAGTGTTATCTAACATTTACATAATACGTAGTTAGTTAACCTAGCTACAAACCTCTTTTGTGCATCCAGACCCCAAAGACGAATCTGTCTATCATATTGGGCAGCCTCCTCCTCGCTAATAATTGAATCTTCCTTTTCAATCATATCTATCATTTTATCCGGTTTAAACTGTATTAATCTTTAAATTAAATATGGGAAAAACAGTTATCCTTTTTGTGTACGTCTATCTTTCCTTTTGTAGTTCAACAAAAATCCCGCTATGTGCAGTTTGAATGGACGCTCAGTGATGACGACTAACTGCGGTCGCCAAATTAAGTCGCAATACATGGTTCCTGTCATGTGATTTCTAAAAAGTAAAGATTAAATTGCCTATTTGTCCATTTTAATAATAATCTATACATTATGTAATTTGAGTTATCGCATTAAGATAGAATTTGAAACATTACTTTTTTACTGCAACATTTAAGAAAAGATTGCTATTTGAGATATATAGATATGCCCTGGTATCAGTATGATTCGTTTTCAAATAGATACGCCTCTTTGTATGCGTTAATTTTTTTATTCAAATGGCATACTAGACTTGTGGTTTATTAATTTAGCTTTTAACGTAAAGACTCCGAAAATCTTGATACAAGTCACAATTAGACGTTTTTAAATAAGTTGGTATAAGTGTCCGATTAAAATTAAGCAGGCATTGTTGTTATAGATCGTCGAAATCCGGGAGATTTTTGTGGGCTTTTGCGAAGTATTTCTCATTATTTCCGTGAGTGACGTTGAGTAATGTCGTCACTGCTGGGACAGACCTCCCCCTTCTCTGTGGAGAAGAGTCGCCGCCATTTTATGTGGATGAGTTTCATTTTACAGCGCAGCTGTAGGACGGAGAACCTCAGGAAACAATTCAGCCTATCTCTCTTTAAACTGTTAATGGGGAATTGACTACTATGAACTGAAACTCTTCCTAAAATCAATTAACAAGTAGATCCAAGTTAAGTGACGCATAAGCCAGTAGATTCCAGTGTCGATTTGTAATTTTTTTTGCACTTAAATGTAGCTAGAGGAAATGGCCGTGGAAAGCATGACTGTCCATCCAAACTCCCCAACAACAACCAACCACGAACACATCAACAGCCTTCTCACTGACGAAAGGTCGAGTAATTCTACAATCATATTTCTATAACAACAATTTATTTATCCTGTGCTTTTTTAGACATAAAAAAGCTCGGGCTTTCTTTTTTCTTTTCAAAGGGATTAAAGTCGCCTTTTTCTGGGGAACAAGCACAGAGGTAACGAACGCCATCTTGAAACGTTGCAGAGCGCAATCTGGAAGGTCAAACACGAACCAGGGATATTTTTCAGAATTTATCTAGCCGCCTTCTTTTAAAAAAATATTTCAGTTAATTTTGGAGAATAAAAAATGACCACAAGGTCAAAATAGCTATTATTAAAGCGTTTAAAGCAAAAACCAACTAAATTTGAAGGTACAAATATTTTGATAGGGGGAGGGGAAGAAAAAAAATACATTTCTAATTAATTTGGAAGACCAATTTAACACTAATCAGCATTATTTATCCCAGGTTTGCAGATGAGCAGCTGGATGATCGCTAGCAGTTAGCTGACTTTTTCTTGGTCGACGGATGCCACGATAGTAGTGCGTACAATATCTTAACTACGTCTCCCGAACAAAGAGTTCGATATGGCGAACATTTATTAAATATATCTTGTTTATCGCACGAATCGTCCCTCATCACTTGCGTTTATCATTTGGGTGTTATTACCATAGGTGATGAATTACGGATGTTTTTTGGCTAATTAACGTAGCGCGTGATTTATATAACAGCTAGGCTAATGAACTAGCTACGCACTTAAAATATGCTCGTTAATTCCGCTTAGCTAACTACGCCAAATATCTACTTATCCAAAATATGTCCCGAACGTTTTAAATCACGTAAATTTAATTAGAGTAAACGTATGTCCAATCGATTTCGGACGCTACTTAAAATAACTATGGAAAAACAAGCGTGCTCTATTGTAGCTAGCGACGTAGCTAGCTAGCTAACATTTTAGTCATAGTGGTTGATTTAGGATATGCTACCATTAATGTAGTCGATTCTCCGCTCCAGATATATTAGTGATATAAAATACTTGTTAACAGTTATGCAGCTATTGTAATTTTATTGAAAATAAATGCATGCGATACTTAACATTGTTTAAAATATGAATGTGTATCATATATAATGTATATAAAAGCTGCATAAGGATAACTAAATACGTGATTAATAAGTTACTTTTAAGTCCCCCCCCCCCCCCTACACTATTCAGATTCAAATGTTTGTCAAATCCCAGATTGCAGTTTTACCAACTCGAAACAATGCACGAGTGTGATTCTGACATTTGTAGTTCTTTTACAGGAAGAAATACTTTTTAGGTTGTTACGATGCCCATTTTCCAAGATCCTGTACTGTTTCAGAAGCATTTCAAAAGTTTAAAAATGTGATGTGAAACATAACACAAATTCCCTTGTTTAACTCCCTGGTTTCCTGTAGTTTAATAGTATTGTCATGCCCCATCCAGTATTTCTCCCTTCCTTTAAACCCCATTGTCAATAAAATAGGTTGACACCAATATTTTAAAACAGTTGGATAAGAATTTCAATACCTGTGCTTTGAATGGAAATATGAAGCCCGTCACAGTAAGTACTTCCCTGCACTATTTGCGAAGAGGCCTTCTTAACTGGATTTCTGTAGAAGTATGGTGGAAATAGTTTTCTCACTACTTATATTCTTGTATTTTAACTGTAGCAACTTAAAATAAGTTTGCATGAGATTAACTGAAATGTAAGGCATGTCAGTAACACTTAGAACCCCAAATGTGCATATTACTCAGTACCGCTGCGTTTTCAGTTTAATATTGTAAGTCTTATTGAACTGTTCACACAAACCTGCATAACTTACTGATGCCCAATCACAGAAATGCCTTTCAAATCATATTTTATTTGAGATGCACTGTTAAAAGTTGGGAGGTTCCTGATGAGGCTGTTACATGCTTTATAGTTTTCCAGTTTTGTTATCTGTCTTCATATTATGCCAAACATACAAAGCCGATTCTTAAATACATCCCTAATCTTAAATGCATCCCAATTTGTCAGTCAGATCCTATCGTTTAAGCAGTCTAAAGCAAACTTGTGCTTTTTAAGTAGTATATAAATTTTTTCAGCATAGACTTAACATAGTGTATAACACAATTCTTTTAAGAAAGTCAATCTGGATATTTGTATGAAATGTAGGTTAGGTACAAATGAAATTCATTGAATTTTTTCTTAATATTCCTTAATCATAGATATGCCGATGTCTAACTGGTAATGTGTTTTGGATAATATTTTTTAGGATATATGTACGTGTGTATTTGTGTAGCTGTAAACAGCTTAACAGAGTAGTTTTGAGAGGGAGTTTGTGCAGCTAAACCCACATAAAGAAAACTGATTGCAGGCCAACTCCTTGGAGTATGGGCTAACTTCAAGCAGGCATCTATTTTGTGTACAAAGAATAGACAAGAAGCTGGGACCTAGGGCAGGATCAGTGATGTAATTTTATACCCAAAAGCTTGGAGTGCGTCTAGAGAACTGCTGATAGTGCATAAAAAAAATATTTTTTATGGTTGGTAAAAGGCTTCTTGTGTCTAATTGGGGCTGTAGCCTCAGCAACGGGGGTAGTCGGAGTAATGTTATGGAAAATATGTAAACTGGTGGCTGGTGTGAGTTTTTTTCCCTTTTAAACCATGTGAGAAACAGCCAGTTTTAACTTAGCAGAGCAGTTAATAGAGGTGTAGAGTCGGAATACCAAAAGTGGAGGAAAGCTGAGAGGAAGTTGATAAATGTGATTCATCTGGGCATTTATTGAGTGTTAGATATAATAACCTTGACAAGATCTGCTCTCCCTGTGTTTGAGTAGACCTCAAAGGCAGAGAATTGTTGTACAGCCCCTGGAGGAGGAAATAAGATTTTCACACTCTTTGGGGTTGGTTTTGTTCAAATTAGCCTTTCATTGACAGTCTAATAATAATTAGTGGCATATATTAGTCTTTTAGAAGCTGATATGTATCTATTGGTGTTGTAGAAAGTGCATAAAAAGTGTCTAGTTATCTTGAAATTATAGTTGACCCATGGTCTGAGCTTTTCAACAGGTTTTTCTGTCCAGCCTTGCGGTTGTTTGCGTAATGATATATTCTTTTAATAGGCTAAAAACTGAGCTCCTATAAGTGTTCTAAAGCTTTGAAAAGGAAGCTGATTTTATTTATAAATAATTCTCTATGTAACAGTTTATGAATTGCAGCAATGAGCTATTTGGAGAGTATGCTTTTTGGGCTGCCTAAAGCACTTTCTGTTTAATCTGTAAACAAGCACTTTGTCATATTCAAATCCATCGTGATGCTTTGACAGGTGCCACCCACTCCTAAGTTCACTAACTGACAAATTGATGATTGTTGAGTCGAAAGGGTACACAAAACCACAGGAAGAGAATTTGGTATCATGTTGAACTTTGTACGTATTAACATCTGGCCCTTTTCAATGTGGATTCTTTTTGTGCAGAAGTAGATTGATTTCTTTGTAGGCTGTAATGTATAGCCAGCATGGCCAGCACTGTACCTTAACGTAGTTTCCTTTGGTGGCTAGTCCAAAAGGAGTTTAATTTACTACCATGAAATACCAAGGCAGTACAAGTTGTTTTTCTTTTTGAAGAATACTAGTAGGTTTCCAGTAAGATGAGGCTGAAAACATGTAGGGCTGGTAAAGAGATTGCATTGCATTGTCATAGTTTTATTAATGACCCTTTGTCTAAATCTTACTTGTCTTAGTTTGCCAAGTTATCTCAGGTTATATTTTGACACACATCCTCACATGTAATATGCATACCCCTTGAACTGTGTTATGTACATTTCAGCAGGGGCAAGTTAAGTGATGGTTGAAGCACAACCCTTATTGACTGTTTTAAGTCCCTCTACCGTCTGCATCTTCCCCCTTCACTACCACCCAGCACCCCCCACAGTCAAAAGCAAAACACAATCTTTCATTGTAAATGTTCTGTTACCCCAATATTGATTGATCTGTGTCATTGCTTCCCATTTTTTGAACACGTCCAGGGTCTCATGAACCCTAATACTCTCCCCTGATGTGGATAAATACTGGGAATGTATGCAGAATATGACTGTAATGCACACCCCAGCTGTTAAATCCTGAACATGAGTGCTGCAAACATCTTGCAATATTCACCAAAAGAAAAGATGTTCACCATTTACAAATATGGTTGTAGTCTGCTTCCATATTATAGGGTGCTTTCAGCTCATATTGATCAAAAATAAGCCCATCCGCATATTCCCTAAGTTGCCCAGAATTACTAAAACAAAAGAAAAACAAAGATTGTACCCCTGAATAAATCTTAAAACATTTTATAACTTTTTTTATAATGATATATGAAGTTTGTCCCCAAATTATTATTTTGACCTGTGAAATTAAGCCACCCTGTTATTTTCATGAAAGAAAATGAGTTCAGTTACTGTACATCCTGTAGCCTAATGATACTTTATTAACATTATATCTGATTTGAGGAGGGTTTGTTGCTCAGGCTTAATATTGAAAGCAAATTGTTTCATAGGAACATGCCTCATCCAGGTGAATATATTGAAAAATAGTCAGAGGGGCCTTGGGACATTTAGATTTTAAGTGGTTATTTATATTTAAACACCACAGACTCGTACGTCAGGCAAGTAATCGTGAGAAAGTAAACGTGTGAAAACTTATATGCTTTTGCAACCAACTGATAGAACAGAAGTACTTTTTCCACTGTTTGTTATTTGCTGGTGTTTTGCTCAAGACACATGTGCAAACCTACAAAACTCCCAAAAAAGTAACAGTGAGATTCTACATTATTACCACAGTCTTTTTCAGGTATTTATAAAGGGTACTTTTTCCACAGCTGAATCTTGCTTCCTGTGGTGAAATATGCTAAATGGGACATACAAAAATACATACATTTTTGCTGTGTATAATCAGGTGGTTTTCCACTAGGTCATCAAAGTTTATTAAATATAATTTGCTGCATTATGGCTTTGCTCTATAAATGGTATGTAGTGACAAGTATAAGACCATCTTGGGAAATTACTGCCTCATCAATTCAAGGTTTGGAAGCAGCAATGCTGACACTATCAGTGGTCTTTCTAGATGGTAATTTAGGTCAAGCTTCTGACCTTATGACCGCTTATATGTACGTTGTAGTGAAGTTAAAGGACCTTGGCCCCGGGGAGCTGGGGTAGCTCTGCGGTACGGTACGGTGTGGTAATGCTGTATTTGTGTCATCGTAGGCATGAGGATGAAGAGCTGGAGGAAGGTGAGCTGGAGGACGATGGGGGTGAGGCAGAGCCGCCCAGCCGGGGAGGAGAGGCCCAGGAGAAGCCCCACCGCAGCAAGGAGCGCCATGGCAGCGGCTCAGATGACGACAAAGCCCATCGCCGGAAGAGGAAGAGAAGGAAAGAGAGAGAGAGGGAGAAAGAGAAGAGAAGGGCCAAAAAGAGGCGCAAATCTAGGCACAAGGTGTGACGCTCATTCAGCCACTGATCCAGACTAATAGCCACAGAAACCCAGAATGCCTCGCAGTCATGGGCGTTGCCGCCATTGCATCTGAGGGGGATGTGTCCCCATCACATTTCATAATTATTTGTTTGGACCGCCCCACATTTAACATGAAATATTAGTTTTATGCCAGTGTCCCCCCCCCCCCCACATTCAAAATGCTTCTGATGCCCCTGCTCGCAGTCATTGGTGGACACCCGAGTCATTCTTAACATAATCAAAACTTCTTACCGTTAGCCAGTCCAGCAGCTACCCATCTGTATCCTAATCACTTATCTGGCTCACAATGAGGCCAGCAACCAGTCGTAAGCAGCATAGGCTGCAAGGCAAAGGTATACCCTGCGTGGCATGTCTTTCTGTCACAGGTCACATGCACTTCCCCGCACTCTCACATGCTAGGAACAGTTCAGAAACATCAGTTGCATGTGTTTGGTTCTCAGAAGAAACCTGCAAAAAAAAAAAAAAAATTTTTCTTTGAGGATTTGTCAACTCACTGAGCTACTATCCAACCTCATCTCATATCTGCAACATGGGAATTGTGATGGGGGGAATTTGAGACGTTCTGAATTACATTTTTCTTGATTTGCAGTTTAGACAGCTAATTTTGAAACTTTAGAAATAGGCTATGTGCCATATATCGAGCTCCGTTGACCATACCATTTGTTCTAAGAGCTGTTTCAGTACCCTTTTAAAAATATGTAGTGAATTTTCATGCTTTAATGAGGATCATGCCCATTATCTGTGTTGGACTATCATTAGGTCCATCTTTCACCCTAACCTTATGTGTGTGGTTTCCATAGCGACATGCTTCCTCCAGTGATGACCACTCCGACTACAGCGATGATTCGGACTATAGCCCAAGTGAAAAGAGGAAGTATCGGGAGTACAGCCCCCAATACCCTCCTCAGGTATGTTCTTTTCACATATAAACATAGTGTGCACCTCAATAATAACTGAAACAAAAATCTAATGAAAAGGCAAACCTGATATTTTCTGTGCCGCTTTTGCCTCCTAGTCTCATTCAGGTTATCCCCCCCCACCGCCGGCAAGCCATGGTGGACCTATGCCCAAAAAAGTGGGTTACATGAAGATGGACAAGCAAGGCTATGGCGCTTACGACGAGTATGAGGATGAAACCTATGAGGGAGAGGAGGATGAGGAGATGGGCGAGGAAGACTATGATGACTTTGCCAAGGAGCTGAACCAGTATCGCAAGGCCAAAGAGGGCGGTGGGAGTGGCAACAGAGGGGGTCGAGGGAACAGCCATGGGGGCAGAGGTGAGGAGTGGATCCCTTTATCATGAAAAAAGGACTTGGCTGTAGAAGTTAACCTTAATTCTTTTAATGTTTTTAGACTTCATCCAACCCATTTAACTGTTTCGATTAGGAATATTAATAATGCAATACCTTTAAATACAACAGCAACATGACTGGTTGTGTAATGTTGTGGAGGAGCGGTCTGTTTATGTGTGTGATGTGTCCTTCTAGGTGGTAAAAGTCGCCTGAAAAACCAGCGTGGGCGTGGCCGGGGAGGAATGAGGGGGCGTGGTGGAAGAGGTGGTGGTGGGAGGGGCCGTGGACGGGGCAAAATGGGCGGAGACAATGACGATGGAGATGGAATGATGTATGGAGACGAGATGGAGGTATGATATGACGTTTGTGTTCCATTAAGGTTGGTTTAAACTGCTGCGTCAATTCCACACCATAAGTACAACAGATTTGTCTGCGGGAAGTTTGGAGCAGCACAAATATAACCAGGACTCGATAAATGGATACTTTTTTACATGTTTGTATTTTTCTGTTTTAACTTCATGAATCAGCAATTGAATTTATCTCAGGGTGGGAAGACAAAAAATGCAACATCCAAAACAATGTAGCACTTAGCGTTTTGGCAGTATAATTGCTGATCTACACCAGCACACAAGTACAAATGCTCGCATTGGCGTGGGCCACTTGCGTAGGTCACGACGTAACCTCGACACAGAAGTATGTATCAGCCTTTAGTATTTGTCCTTGGTCTGATTTTGTAACAGGGAAGTTATTGTTCATGTGATATACAGTAAACATTCCAAGTAGCTGAGCCAGTAGTATTAGGCTTTTGTTGGGTAAAAACCCATCACCCTGGTATGCGGCTGTATACTGTATCTCACATTTACTGAGGGTAATATTTGATCTCTGTTTAATGTAGGTATTTAAATATTAAACATTTAATCTTATTCATTCATACCATTAACTGCAAGAGCCATTAGAATAGAAAAATTAACTTTTATGTCATTTTCAGTATGGGGACGACGATTATGACAACATGGGAGAAGATGATTATGATGATTACTCTAAAGAGTTGAATCAGTATAGGAAGTCAAAGGATCGTGGCCGGGGTGAGTAACACTGACTGAACCGAATATCTGTTGCATTAGTGCAGTGAAAAGAATCCTTTTATTTTTTATTTGTGATTTTGATCTGCAAACTCTTATGAACAAAGGTGTTCACTGTAGAGCCATATCATGTTGATTGCTGTGTTCTGTTTTGAGTGTCACCTCATCTTTACTGTAACTCCTATGAATGATTTTTGGCTCATTATGTTGTGTCGTTGACTTAGGCGGTAAAGGTGGGCGAGGACGTGGCCGGGGCAAGGGAGGACGTGGCATGAACCGTGGTCGAGGGAGGAATAGAGGCAGAGGACGAGGAGACCAGATCCATGATGAAGACAACAATGGAGATATGGATATGGGGGTGAGTCATCCAGCAGCTAAAAAATGCTTCTGAACATAATACACTGTCATGTGCTCAATTATTGCCACTTGCGAGTACAAAGCAGTGCATATGAGACCAAGAGACTTCTCTCTACACTGCACGGCTCAAATGCAAAGTGCAGCCATCGGTTGTCCTCCCTGTCACTGGATGCAGTTATGTTTAAGGTGGTGTATTTTATGGGCGTTGCTAAATATGATATGCATTGGTGGGGGGCTGTATATTTAGAACAGAATTCTGTTTTGGCATGTGCAGGACGGTGGAGGCGGCCAACGGAGGAATGACCAAGACAAGCATGGACAGGACAAGAAAGGCAAAGCTATTTGCAAGTATTACGTTGAGGGACGCTGCACTTGGGTAAGTAGTACTGCGGTTGAAGTATCTGACATATTATTTTGCCACTGAACACTTTTGTTTTCACAGATGCTTTTCTTATTCAGGTGTATTATTACATATATTACAAGTCCAACAAGGGATCAGTTAATTCACATTGTCACAGCAAACTTACATCTTTTAAATTATTAGTTGTTTACTTACACCAACTGCTATGTCCATTTTCATCTTTAGCTCGATATATTTTCTTAATTTGCAAAATGAGTTATTGCCACCAATTTGCCTGGATTTTTTGGCCAGATTTCTAACCCTGCTGCCATTTAATATGTCATTTGATATTATCTCGAGTGACTGTTTAGTGCTCCGTGTAATTTTGTGTCTTTATATTTTTAGGGAGAACACTGCAACTTCAGCCATGACATTGAACTGCCCAAGAAGAAGGAACTCTGCAAGTTCTACATCACCGGCTTCTGCGCGCGGGCAGAGAACTGTCCATACATGCACGATATCCTTCATTACTGTCTGTGAGGAGGCTGCAATTCTGCATCATCCAGTTTCACCTTGTTTTTATAAACGCAGTGTCTCACAGTCCAGCTGTCTATTATCCTATATTAGCCCTTTTTTTTCTCTGATCTTTATTGACTTAAGAGTTAATCATTTGAAACTGATCTGTTTGTTATTTGGATTTGGAGCAACTGATGAACATTAAGGTCAATCTGTAAAGATTCTCTTATTATGCAAACAGTCCATTAAATGAGATTGATCAGTTTGTCGGTAGCCCCTTGACTGCAGAGCACGAGATTTTCCCTGCAAGCTGTTTCACACCACAGGAAGCTGTGTTAATGGGGAGGAGTGCATGTTCTCCCACAAGGCACTGACAGAAGACACCCAGGACCTCCTGGACAAGGTGAGCTGCGGATATTACCATTAACGGGTGTTTTTTTTTATTTTTGAAGAGTTATTTTCTTCCCTGACCTTTTGCTTGTTTCCTCTGTTTGCTTCACTGTGTCTACCAACCGTGTCCAATAATTGATGTAGTTTACATGTTTAGCCATTTCAGCATTTCTCTGATTTCTCACTCCATCATTGGTACCAGCACTCATTTATATCACTCCTCTCATTTGTTGCTTGCCCGCTGCCCGATCTTTGTTTGCAGATGCTCGCAGAGGATGCAGAAGCTGGAGCTGAGGATGAGAAGGAGGTTGAGGAGCTTAAGAAGCAGGGCATCAATCCCCTGCCCAAGCCCCCTCCTGGGGTAGGATTGCTGCCAACGCCCCCTCGCCCTGGTCCTGCGGACTCGAATGCCCCCGTAGATTTTGGACCTCCTGGTCCTCCACCAGGTCACATGGCACCGCCAGGCCCACCGGGCCCAGGTGGCGGTCCAGGACCAGGCCCTTGCCCACCTCCTTGCCCAGATGGAGGCCCCTATCAGGGACCACCTAACGCAAACGGACCTCTGCCACCTCCTATGGGCCCTCCATCCTCCTGTCCTGGAAACTCTGGAAAAAAGATTCCATCTCTATTTGAGATTGTGGTGCAGCCCACAGGACAGCTGGCTCAGAAACTTGGCGTCAGGTTCGCACTATTAAATAACTATTAAATAAATTGCGCTATTTTAAATAATACATTCATATAAAAACTGTTTAGCTTCTCTAAGGTACGCTAACGGGCCGTTTCCCACACTTACAGAGGCCAAGTCCCTGGCGCTCCTCCGGGCCCCCCAGGCCCTCCTGGCCCCCCTGGACCATCAGGACCTCCGATTGGCCCTCCCCCCCGCTTTCCTGGTCCTCCTCCTCCTCCTCCAGGACACATGGGACCTGCCCCGCCTGGAATGATGCCTCCCGGACCCCATGACATGCCTCCCATGGGACCCCCAGGGATGAACCAGGGTCCCCCTTCGATGGGACCAGGGCCTCCGATGATGGGAAACTTTGGTCCAGGAGAAGGGCCACCTCACCCCGGAATGATGCCTCCTGGACCTCCACCACCCGGGGGAAACTACTACGACAATTTCTACCACCAGAAACAGGGCATGGAGATGGAAGACAATGGCACAGAAGGTGAGGGGTCCTCCTGATGGGAGATTTGCCTGCACTGCAAAGGTCTGTCGAGATTAGTTTATCATAGATAATCATAGATGAGATTAGTTTTTATAGATAATCTACCCATATTATTTGATTTAATCAAATCTCATTAAAAAACTGCATTTATCAAGCTTACAGATTACAAAGGATGGCATAGATTTATCAGAAAAATGTAGCAACTGGAATGGTTGCAGTCTATGGTCATTTAATGGTTTATTATCATGTTTACCTTCTGCACTGAATTTCTTAATTGCATCCGTATTTGTAATATGCATCAGGTTTTTGCCAGTAAATACAGGACAGAACGGCAATACACAGCGCCAGAAAACAGATCGTAAATCCTGGTTGTGTGCTCGGTAGGAGAGGAGTACCAGGAGTACGGGGGCATGTCGGAGGGTGAAGGGGGCAGCTTCGGCGATCAGGGCTCCGGAAAGCAAGGCGCGATGATGGCCGCAGAGGGCCCCTCCGGTGGCGGCTCTGGCGGTCAGCAGGCGGGTATGGCGGTGCCCGACTTCCTGCCACCCGCCCAACGCGTGCTCTTCATGAGGATACAGCAGAAGCAGCAGGAAGAGGAGGAGCGGGCGCGGCGACTGGCAGAGGGCGGCGCCGAAAGGGACACTGAAGGTATCGGCAAGGGAGAAGGTCACTGTTTTAGTATGTCAACTAAGTTAGGTAACTGCATGTCCTAGTAATAGGAAAGCTACTCTGATTCTCTGTGTCTCAAATTAAAGTAGTTAAAATATTAGTGGATTTGGCCTCCTAATCCCACCTGCAGCCATGTTTGCCTCTTGTGAAATTAATAGTACATCTGCCCACTAGGTGGGGCTGTTCTGCCACATTTATTTTATAATAATTCAGGAGAAAGTATACTAGTGTATATTTTTATTTCATTTTTATTTTCTATACATTTTCATTTATATAATGTAAAAAAATATATATTATTTTCGCTGCAGGTGATTCTGCCAACTGGTATTCCAGTGAGGATGAGGATGGAGGTGGCAGTGTCACGTCGATCCTGAAGACGCTTCGGCAGCAGACTCAGGGGGGTGTGAAACCTGAGGGGGGTCCCAGTGACCCCCGACTGCAGAAGGCCTCCTCCCTGCAGCCCCCCGGCCGCCCTGCCGATCCCCGTCTGGCTCGTGACCCTCGCCTGTCCCGGGCCCCTGACCCTGGCTCTTCTGCCGAGTCCGGCGCGGCTGCCTCTCCGTCCTCTGCCTCGTCTAGCACTCCGGCGGACCCTCGTCTTGCCCGACACGCAGCCTCGCTTCACCACAAGCCCGACGTCCCCCATGCCCACAAGCCCCCTGCTGCCACCCCTGGCGAAGAGGAGGAAGTGGAGCGGGTGCTGAGAGACAAGCCAGTGCCCATCCCCTTGGACCCCCTGATGGGGATGGCCCTGAGGGACCCACGTTCCCAGCTGCAGCAGTTCAGTCACATTAAAAAGGACATCATCCTCCACAAGCCTCACTTCTCCAAGGGGATCCTGTGGAACCCCGAGGACTTGATCCCTGTGCCCATCCCCAAGCAGGACTTCCTTCCGCTTCCTCCGGGAATCCCCCCCGTCAGCTCTCTCGACCCCCGTCTTTCTCGGGTGCAGCAGCAGCTCCACACTGCTCCCACCTCGGCTGCTGCGCCGCCGCCTCCCGCTGCCGCCGATCCCGCTGCCTCCGCCGCCCTCCCAGACTTTGAGCTGCTCTCCCGCATCCTCAAAACGGTCAATGCCACTGGCACCTCCCCCAGCCCCCCTTCGTCATCGGGGCCCACGCCCACAGCCCCCGTTGCCGCGGAAAAGCCCGTCGATCCTCGTACGGCCCGCAAGGCACCCGCTGACCCCCGACTTCAGCCCCAGAAGTCGGCGCTCAAGCAGTCCGCCGAGTCCCCAGCCCCGCCGGCTTCTATGACCTCATCTGTCCCCTCCCCACCCGCGATTGCCCCCTATGACCCTCGGCTGCTCTCCGCAGGGGGCACTGGCCGGGGGGTTGGCAGTGGCGGGGGCAGCCAGAGCAGTGTCTTGAGCGGGATCAGCCTCTATGACCCACGGACTCAGAGCGCGGCCAAGTCCGACGGAGCCGGCGCCACCACGAACACTAGCGGCGTCACCAGCACCCCCGAGCCGGCCAAGGCGAAGGCCAAAGAGCCGCTGTTTGTGCGCAAGTCGGCTCTGGACCAACCCGAGGCGGAGAAGAGCGGCGCCGAGCCTGTGACGGACCGCTACAACAGCTACAACAGACCCCGCCCCAAGCCCGCTCCCTCACCTTCGGGGAGCGCGAGCACAGGTGCGGTCGCTGGCACCTCCTCGGCCGGTCCTGCACCCACTGCAGCCTCAGAGCAGCCACCGCCTGCCGTCCACAATCTGCCCGTTTCCACCCTCTTTAGTATGGTGAAGCAGGCGAGCAAACCCAGCGGCACCGGTAGCCCCTTCGGTGGCAGCAGCCCAGCTGAGACTGACAGCGCTGACCAGGATGCCGCCTCTCTCAAGGACGTCTTTAAGGGCTTCGACCCCACTGCCTCACCCTTCTGCCAGTGAACAGTGCTCTCACCCTCTCTGTTCTTTTTAAATGTCCAGCGCAACAATATGTAAATGTGCTGGGGCGGATGGAGATGTGCGTCTGCTTTTCCCTGTCCTTGATATATCACAGTGTTGGAAAATTCTATAAAACTTTGGGGGGGGGGGCGGGTATGGGTGATACTTATGACTAAAGGGGAAAACTTCTATTTTAAAGCAAACTTTAAAAAATGTATAAAATAAATGTATTCCCGTTTCATGAATCCCTCCATAATTTACAAGGAAATAAAGTGAAAAAGCCACCTAGTTCCATGTACCTTGGCTTTATTTTGTGAAATACACTCCTACAGCCTCCATCAGTTGTGTAATACTGTTCTGAGGCTGATGGCCTTTCCTTTGAGGTTCCACTTTTTTCCCCATTGTTTTTTCCCCCACTGGTCCTGTTAGAAGGTTTCCTGAATAATTGCTTCTTCTGCTCTGTCTACATGCGTGTGCAGTGTTGTTGCACACGTCCTGTCATTCCAGAACTGGAGTAAGTAGGATGATAGAAAGCATGCACTGCCACAGAGAAAACCAGGAGTTTTCTTTTACTGGGGGGTCAGTTTGTTTCAACTATCAACCGTCAATAATCACAGTTGTATTTTAACAATTTTAGCTATTCTCTGTTGCAGTACACTAGCTTTAACCCTGTGTGTTTGTTTTGTTTTTGGGTGGGAGAAGGCTGCAATGTTTTTTTTTTCCCCTCCTTCTTTTGGGGTTGCAATCACACACGCTTTCAGACCCTGCTTGGATTAAAAAAAAAAAAAAAAAAGCTATTGTACAATGGAAATCCGCTCCTGATTTTTTTTTGTGTAATATATCATCTTTATTTATTTTTTATACTTAACAAAGAAAATCTGTTTTGTTTTGTTGTTTGGCATTTGAATTTGATCTTTTTTTTATTTTAAGTTTCCTTGCTCTACTCAAAATAAGATGTAATTTAAGATGTGCAACCTGTACAGTGAAAGGAGAAGAAAAAAATCAGATCAGGAAGTTTTTAAAAAATTGAGAAAAAGAAAGCAAAAAAAAAACATGCACTTTCCACCTAGGTTCAGACAGCCTTGCGTGACCAGAATGCACCAGGGCATATTGTAATTTTTCCTTTGCAAAATGGAAAAATGTCAGCTTTGTAAATCCCTATTTGAGAGTACGCAACATTTTGTAATCATTTACTGTAGTTGAGACTGAAGTATTTAATAAAGGCGATACAAGCTCAACTTCAGAATGGATCATTACAGGAATTTGTGTCTTTCTTCTGGGGCCTGAGGCTGGGTGTTTGTTGTTTGCAAAACTTTAAGGAGCTCTCAAACAAGACAATCCACTTCCATTATGCCATTTCAATTGTTCATTCAATTAATGTACAATTAACAAAACTGACATTCACTAAAACACACCTGCCCACTATGATCTTAAGCTTTTTCTAGAAAGCAGTTTTGCTTTGCATGAAATGTCTCGTCTGACATTTTTTCATGCCAGCTAAAGTGAAGAATAAATTTTACCGTGGACTTAAAATTTTGAGTCTTTCCTTTACCTCACCATCAATGGATTATCTTTAGAATTTTTGTTCATTAGTCCACATAAGTGGAGTAACAATGATATTCTGTCATAATTATTTTAAGCCAATATGCATGAAATGTTTAGGAATTAATTTTCAAGTAGATACTTGGAAAACTTTTGCGCTGATGCTGTCATTTAATTATATGGTTCTTCAGGAATGTATTTCCATTGTATTCGCAAAAAGGACAATGTTCTTCCTGCAGGCAAGATAAGCTTCTGATAGGTACCAACAAGGAAGTATTCGTCTGGTGGAGTTTTAATGTAAAACTGAAATGGATGATCACTTTGAGATCTCTTACTTTGGACTTGGCAATCCTGAAAAAGTTTTTAAGAAACAGGATAGACCAGTTGATAAAATGATCTGAAATCAGCTGGTTTTTGAACAAATTTTATCATCAAACTAATTACTATGAAATGAACGTATTATCAGAACTACATTGTGAGTCATTGTTACCAGGTATGTTTGTGTGTAGAGTTACGAGGGGGTGGAAAATTTCCGGTAAATTTCTGGAAACATTCTGGGAAGTTTGCATGGAAATTTTTCATGGGAACTTTGGGAATTTACAATGCACTGCCAACAGGTGGTCATTTTGTACCATTTTTGTAGCTACCTGGGAGTTCTACTTTTTAACACTTACATGTCCACATGATTGAGCCGAAGCCAGATCAGTGAAACACTAAACTTTGCTAAGTTCATTTTTTTTTTGTTATTGTTTTAAATATAAAGTTAAACTAATCGTGGATATATAATATTCAGAAAACTAGTTGGCTAATCCATTGATATAATGGATGAGATGTAATATTTTAGCTAGCTAACTGATCTCATTGATGTTTTAGTAAAGTTTATTCTGTGCTGATGTAACTTGCTCATCCTTTGCCCTCTTATCGGTTGAAGCAATAATCCCAAAATCAGCTACGCCTCTGTGCCACTGGTCTCCCTTTGGCCCTACACACACAAAAGCCCACAACAGGCTTAAAAATGTACAGGTGGCAGCTCAGGCAAATCTGAGGCTCTTTGAGTCTGACCCTCACCCATCCAACACCACAGCTGAAGTGGATAGTGACGCCAAAGATGTGAATTCTGACTCAGCCTCTTTCCTCGTGTCTTGTTTGTATTCCATAAGGTGTTTGAAAGTTAAAGTGCTAAATCACGTTTGATAACTCTACATACACAGGAAAATATTAATTCCCAAAAAATTCCCAGGAAAATCCCACGGAAAGCTTTCTTCACAATTAGCCGGCACTATTACAAATCAAAGCTTTTAGAATATGTTGCATTAACTATTCATTTTAAATGTGAAGTTTATTTCAACATCCTATATACCAATAATACACATTCATCTGGAGAAGTGATCTGGTATATTCAGAATTAGCATTATTTCTGCTAGTTAAAAAAAAAAAACAAAAAAAAAAAAAAAATATATATATATATATATATATATATATACACACACACACACATATCTTTATGGAATAAATGTTTTTTAACATTTAGTTCCATAAGATCGACCATTTATGTATTAGTTAACCTTACTATATTTCTGCATTTCTACTATTCATAAGTACATATATTAGACAGAACAATAATCTGTACAGAAAATAAGTATAAGTAATCTGCTAATTACTATTTTTTGTGTCAGTTAAACATACAGTGGGCCTATTCACATTTTCTCCATCTTTCCACTCATACTTGGTGGATGCTGAAGGAAAATATATACACAAAGCGATTCAATGGCAATTAATAAGTACTAATAAGGTCAGTGGATTTGGGATCTGTGCCCATGGTCAGAAAGTCATGGGTTCAAATCCTGAGGCCAGTAGGTGTCATATCACTGGTGGGCTGCTCTAGGGGGGCTGACTGGGCCTCGTCCCTGAAGCCAAGCTTTAACCCAGTGTATGTCTTTTTACATAAAATGACTGCTAAGTAAACAAATGCATGGTTAGTGTGATTGCCTGTTGTATTTTATTGTTATATGTGACGCATCCACTTCACAAATCACTTGCTAAAAGAACGAGGAGAGGTTATAACAGGAAGTGGTCAGGAATATGTAGTGTTCTATCATGGCGCCATCGGCAGATAAGCACGCCAGGCGATGGAGTCCCGTAGCCTGCCGCCTGTGTGTTTTTGGGAAGAGTGGGCTGAAACATTTACCGTATCCTTCCTCTCAGGTCATCCCTTGGACTCCTGTTCCATTTCCCCTTTCGTTGTATCACCCTTTGTTATACCACTGGAAACGGATGTGCTCCATTGGTCAACATTTTGTACTGTACTAACCTGATTATTCATTGTTTATCATATCTGTCTTCAATGCAGCTATCCTAAAGACTGCATGTATATCTTATAGTTATTACAGGAAGTAATCCGGTTATGAATGAGACCCATTCCTTAAGTTTGTCTTTAAATCCAGTTTGTAGATGTCGGAACAGGTTCAGACGGGTCTTATTTAGTGTCAGTCAATGTTTTTCTTAGTACATGTATTACATATCTACTGTACTGTACCTCAAGCCAAAAAACGGTGGAATCCACACAATGTTTTCACGAGCGTCACTAAGTAGTGAGTGCGTTCGTTATTACAAACTGGGCTGTGTGGTGAAGGACCAGCAGTGCAGTGTGGACAAATGCACAATTGCAGACCGTGGTCACCTAATTTAATTGGACTCCCCTATCCTTTTCAAAACAGTATGGAATATTAATTAACCCTAGATCAGCTTTGGAGCTAATATCCACTTTGCAAGAAATATGAAACAGTCCTACACCATCATCACCAGGTGTTACGCTGGAGTGTGACAGCAGTGATTCCTAAATGTGCGTATTGATTAAGCAGACAAAGAAGGTGTTGTCTCTTTATCTAAATCACTCTTTCTGCGCAAATAATTTTTGCTTTTCTTGTCACTGCCAGTCATTCGTGGTCCTTTTTAAAATCTTGTTTACAGACTCATGTATTCCTTGAAAAAGGGAGATTTTGATGCCCCCCCCCCCAAATTTTGTACAGTAAAGATTAAATAACAAGACATGTGAGTCACCAGTGGTTATTCTAGGATTTGACGCTAGGGGGCTCAGCCCCTTGAAGAAATACCTGCTAAAATGAATAAATCAATGAGCGGAAACAATAGAATGACTCATTCTTTCTGACTATTATAGAAGAACATGCTTAGATACACACACCTTTCCAATGTCATAACACACCCACTCCCCCCAAACTCATTGTATGAAATAACATTTTAAGTTACATATGAATCTTGAGGCAAACTAAAATTGTACATAACGTGTAAATCAATCAAACAAACAAACAATCAAGACAATATATATAGCCTTATTTTTTCGTGTTTCATTTCTGGTTGTAATTTCAGGCCTACCTGAAATTAGTTGCTCCAGTAAAACCGAGCCAGGTCTAAGCCTAGCTGAACGTGTGAATAATTGTTTGGAGTCATATATGTGTGTGCGAAAATTATGGCTCACTTTCTGTTAGGAATATTTATTAGTTGGTTTGCTCATTTGCACAATGTTTTGTATTTAATGGTTTCTCATACCCACTTTGTAAAATTCTAAGATAAAATAATAATAATAGAGTTTCCTAGTTGTAAATGGAAATTTTAAAGTAGCCATAAAAAGGTTTAATTTGGAAGGCAGCCTACTTGTTAGGCAGACTTGTTAGAAGCTGTTGTATCAGCAAAGCAGAAGAGCAAAGTGATTTACCAAGCCACGATCGAGTAAGCAGTCCCTAATTAGATTAATTGCCACAGGGAGTTGCCCATTTGTTCTGGCCGACGTGAAAATGACTTTAGCATCCTCTTGTCGACAGTGACTACGCCTTTCTTGTTTTGGTCGTTTTTACAGGCAGCACAATAGTAAAATGCACTAAAGTTATTGCGTTTTTCGTGAGGTAATGAGACTTTTACAATCACACACGCTATTTTCTATTAACGAAATAAAATTACATGATGTGAGATTTTCAGAGATGGAGGCGTAATTTTTAAATAGAATTTTTGGTGGATAGTTATTATAATTATTAACCTCTGTCTATATTAAACTATTAGGACTGTGGATACTTCCTGCCACAATTAGTTTAAAAACTTGAAAGAAATAGCTCTCGTGGTTTAAGAAAAAAAAGTTGAAGTGTAATAATGCAAAATAAAATAAAGGATCGATTTGACGTTAATTTCAGAATTATTGTCTGACATAGGCCTACGTGATAGAAGCAAAATCATTTATATCTTGAATTTGTACACACCTCAGTAAGAAATAAAATACAGCACAATAAAAAGTGGTGATTTGAGAAACGCCTGTGACTTTTCTGCACCCCCCTTCCATCCAGGACCATCATATCACACCCACTCCCTCAACCCAGCCTCCTCTCCAGTTTCAGTGGAGCGTCTCATCGGCTCCTGAAGCTGCTAAGAGGTTTACTTTAGATTTACTTCACTGTTACTAGCAAATGTCGGGAGGGCACTGCGTTCACAAGGAGCGCACAGTCTCGCGTTAATTCCTTAAAACACCGTAGTTCTCTATTGTACAATAAAGGTGAGTAGCTATGAAGTTTCTGTTTTTGGTTTTTCTGACATCATAATGCTGTAAGCCTTTTATTCTGCGCAAGTTGTTTGTTTGATTGCTGCTTAATTTTAATATAGCGCCTTATGGTGCTACGATTGGTTATTGACCGCTACTGTTTAAAAGGGGAAATTAACTGAAATTAAGTCACACATTGAATACAGTCACACATTAAATGTGTTTTAGTGGACATATGAAAAAAGAAGGTGTAAAAATCAATAATCGGTTCGAATAACCAAAAAGTTATTTTTAATTGTGTGGAGAACATTACCTATTTTGATTATTTTGAATACATTTCAAGGCAAATTGTACTCTTATATTAACTCTTATATACTGCAATGTAATTAAACTAGACGAACACATTGCTTGAGTAGCGCATAACATGAAATGTGTTTAAACTTAAGACAGATGTCTACGTTGCTTGAAAGAAGGTTACATTGGTGTGAATCTCTCATACTGAATTGGTGTGTCAATGGATTAGTTTTGAGGTTTTTTTTAGGAATGATTGTGTTCAGGGTGATCTCAGTTTAACTCTTACATAAGGGATTTCTTGCAAAATCAAGGGACACACAAGTTCAAGCCTCAGTGAGGCTATGGTCAACATCCAGATTTTTTTTTTATTATAAAGCTCATTAACACAGCATCACAAATAGGAAGTGAAATATGCAGGTCAACATAATTTGAAAATTAAACTAATGATGTACAGTTTCTACACGTTTTCTGGCTGATAGAACAGCTCAAGTCTTGTGTGTTTTTATCAAAAGACCTTTCTTTATGATTTGTTAATATTAATATTAACGCATATTAACTAGTCTACTAAATAAGTTTTTTTTTGGTTCGTGAAGTACAGTGATAAATATCTGTGAGGTGGAAAAATGTTGAAAGTAAGAGTCTAATTTAATGTTCTAAGTGACGCCATTGGTACGTCAGTCTACTTCCATAAATAGGTCCTGGGTGAGTAAGAGCAGTGAGTGAGAGAGGATTAGAGCCGTATCCGGCGCGAGAGCTGTTACGGTCCCTTGTTTTAAGTCCACATGAAGAGTGCGTTCAGACATCAGAGCCAAGGGGGAAGACCGGAATGTGAGGGAAAGATACTGAGAAATTAACTACTACTTAACTTAATTTCTGTTTAAGCGAAAGCACAAAAACACCCCCCCCCAACCTTTTTAGGATACTATACAGAGATAATTCACTTTTTGGGATTAAACATATGATGCAAAATTAAATAACAAAAATTCAAGTCAAATTAGATTACTAAGGTATAAAAATTCTGATTTTTAATAAAATCACATTTTCTGGCAATGTGGAGTTAAAAGTTAGTCTCAGACACACAGCACAGAAGCTTTAACGCTATAGTGTGGAATAAGGCAGAAGGAACAAATATCACTTTTGAAAATGCATGTCGCCATACATAAGGGACGTCTTTCTCTTTTTTGAATACCAATAAATGGTAAAAATGTCAAATTACAGGCAGAGGATGTCTCCCTAATTTTAAACCACAGTCCATTATAATCAGGAAGCGGACAGCCATTGTGTCATTGTTATCTCCAGCCTCCAGCTATTTGGAAGCAGCATCGGATCATGATATTAAAGCCAATGATTGACTTATATTAAGTCATAATTTTAAAAGACCACTTTTTAGATTTGTCATGGCAAACATCCTTTTATGGAACATTTCTGCGAAAGAAGGAAGTGGGTAATTTGTAGTAACGCTTTCTTGCAATTTTCCTACTTTTTAAATGATTACGTATAAGATTGGACATTTTGCTGGTGCGGCACTTAGAATGCATGATGAACCACTGATGAAAAGTGTGGAGTAGTGGAGTATCCAGGAGACTTAATCTAACCTCAGTTTTTTTGTATCTATTATTTTTTCCATTATTCTTTCTGCAGGGCTCTGTAACGCGTTTTCTGACATTAACTCTGAGTTGCCTCGATCACCTTCTTCAGTCAAGGAGTTCTGCATACACTAAAGTGGCCATACCTAAGGGAAGGCTTTTTCTACTGGATAGGGAGCCGACTAATCACTTCATGAAGAAGATTGCTTCCGAAGGTCATGGTATTCTCAAGAACATCCCTGACAATCTGATGCCAAAAAAATTAATTGCTGGTAACATATTTTAAAGGAATATAGTCTTTCAGTATCGTTCTCCCTTCATTCCGGTCTTTGTTTTTATGAGGGAGGAGCTTAAAGCCAGACTGATGATTGGTTTAGCCCTACGTTCCTCTTAAGCCCCTCCCTAAAGCAGAGAACTCTTTTAGACTCTTTTAGCTTCATCACTGAATTCTGGGTAACAAAATGCCAGCCAAGATGCCCATGTACCTGAAGACTTCCACTCCAAAACGGGGCAAGAAGCTGAAGTTGCGAGATGTCCTTTCCAGTGACATGATTAGCCCCCCGCTGGGTGATTTACGTCACAGTGCCCACGTAGGTCGTGATGGTGAGGGAGATATGTTTGGGGATATTGGCTTCTTGCGAGGCAAGCTAGACATACTTCCATCGCTAAGCCGGTCCGACGGCGACTGCCAGTTGGGTGAGACTTTCCCTGTGGATGCCAAGGGTCTGCAGTACCCTCACTGCCATCCTCACCCCAACATGCCCGTTCTGAAGAGCACCATTTCCATGCCAGTTTTTGTGGCCCCTGAGCAAGCCCCCCCAAAACCGCCTCGTCTACACTTAGAGGAGCACCCACCCCATACTCTGCAAAAGCGGCAGCAGCAACAACAGCAACAGCAGCGCTCAATGTCCGTCAGCGATGAGCATGGTCATCCAGGAGGCTGCTATGGAGATTTCTGTCATGACTTCAGCTACTCGATCGCCAACCCTGCTTTCAGGCATCTAGTACCATCCTCAGAATCCTTCTCAGAGGCTTCTTCCGAGGACTCCATGCCTGATGGCTGTCTGCCGTTGGACCCCCATCATGGACTCAGCCTGGACTCTGATGCTGGGCTGAGCAATGAAGATCTGCATAGTGAGCGTAGCGAGTCGCCAGGTTTACCAAACTCAGACTCGCTTCTTGGCCTCGACATAGACCTCGGTCCCTCCATCCTGGAAGATGTGCTAAAAATCATGGACCGCTATAAGACCCTGGAGGATGCTTATGAGCTGTGAGATGGAGCAGGTAGGGCTGCAGTTAGGTTTTCAGACATTGCCTGGCCTCCTCATTATGTCTGTTCTCTTATTAAGGAGATAAGAGAGAACGATAAAACAGCTAAACTAAAGTTATACTAATTTTATTACTGGAGTAGGAAAGTCAACAAGCAATTTATAACATTACAAATTGTATAATCATCATTTTTGTAGTGAAGAAACAGGATGAACACTCTCATGTTTTGCTATTTTAATGATGACAAAACAGACAAAGCTGTGCTATTGTTAACTCAAGGTCTTTAAAAAACATAATTTAAAATAATGTTGCATATATTTTTGTAAAATCAGTATATAGTTCAAAGTACAATGTAAAATATGCATTATTTCCAAAATGTAAAGTACATGCTACAAAGTAAGCTCATCAAAATTAATAACATTTTGACTTACCAATGTTTATCGATGTTTAGCAAGATATTATCATGTTGTTGTAATACTGTACTGGATTGTTGTGTGGAGTTCATCACATCATCAATGTCCAGGAAAGAAGAGGATGAAGCGATTTAGAGAGAGCAAAAATCCTTTTTATGGATGTATTGGGGTACAAAAAAAAATTAAACATACTTCATTTTGAGATGAGAGCCTTTGACCATAGAGTGGCAGCTGGGGAAAGATATAGTAATTCTTACTTAAAGAAAATGAATGAAATATTTTTGAAAATATATAAAATGGAAAAGGCTGGAAATGTAGATATTTTCTGCATTTGTTGCTGTAGACTGTATCTTTGCTGAAATTCACATTTGGTTATAAAATTCAAATTGTTGGCTTTTTTTTTTAAATAAATCTTACCCTACCGTATTCTCATTTTGTATTTTAAATAAAAATAGAAATAAAAACAATGTGCTCTTTTCCTGTACTGTGGTGTTTTTTTTCTTCCTTGATCTCCTTTTAATTGTATTACTGCAGTGTGATCTATTCATCTAGATTCCATAAACACTTTTCCAGCACAATGTCAGGGTGAGCCTGGAGCCAATCCCAGTAATCACAAAGCGGAGCAGGGAGAGGAAGCTCCCTGAATGTGACGTCAGTCCATCACACGGCAAAAGAGAACAGTTCAGATAATCATGATTGTATTCATATCTTTTGGAGACTCTCCATTCATTTCTATGGGAAAACCCTGTACCCAGCAATTTTTTTATATAAAATTGAGTTTCCCCTTAAAGGGACCAAAAAAATGGTCCCCACATTGTAATATATTCAAAAGCACACACACACACACCCTAGAGGAGGGGTTTGTGTGCCTCTATGATCCTAAGAACTTTGTTGTCGTGGGCAGCTGCCCTTGGCAGGGTCTCCCACGGCAAATTGGTCCTAGGTGAGCAGCCAGACTAAGTGTGATTCAAACAACCCCGATGAAGAAAAACAACATCTACTGTACATCTACAATAGGGAATGAGGGGCCCTGCCCTGGAGAAAGGACTGGGGGGCAGGGGGCCCTTGTCAGCAAGCACATGGTGGACAGGCCTCTATTCTGAAGGAGCTACATGTGTCCCCCCTTCTCTGGTCAGACCCCCCTGCTGTGGGGGTGTGGATGCCATGTGGATCAGGTGGCAGTCAAAGGCAGGGGCCACAGCAGACCAATCCACAGCTACCCCTCTGCCCCTGATGTCTGAAAAACTAAATAGTTAGCGGGTACAGTCAGAAGATAGCTAGCTGGTTACAAAAACATGCTGCTTCAGCATCTGCTAAATAAGAAACACATTTATTTAATACTTGGTGTAGTGAGTGTTTGTGGCCAACAGGGGGCACCATGCAAATGCGTGATTTGAGTGGTGGTAAATAGAGCAGCTGGCAATAGTGTCACTCACAGAGCCAGTATTGAATTTCTTGCTTTTGACTCTCTGACTGGAGATTGACGGAAACCCAAATATTCACAAAAGCATCTGACAGAATTTAATTTCATACGCTATTGAAAAGGGTCAGCTGGCTCCAATATCCCAGTTTTTTTAAATGAATTTTCCTAGAGGTTTACATACTTTTTACAATGACTGGCAGGAGTGAGTTTAATTTGCATTTAAGTTTAATTAAATGCAAAGGTATAATTATTTGTAGAGGGGGAGGGGGGAATGAATGAAGCCAAATTATTTATTGAGGGGTACACGTGCCCCCGGTTCCTAACCCTATGCCCTTTTCGCACTACCTGTATTACTCACCGTTTACGCGTAAACCACTGTCTTTTTTCCGCTCCTGCTTTGTTACACACAAGAAAATCCCTCTTTCTTATATCCATCTATAGTGCTATGTGGCTCTGCTTGTCGACCTGCCAGAGCAATTCTTACAACCACTCAACACATAAAACCCATTAAAAGTAATGGCAGTCTATACAAAGAAAACATGAATTGTTAAAATCACTTGTCATCCTCATTTCATAATTTCACTCCACAATCTAAACTACATCAAAGCCATTCAGAGCTTGATTATTTAGGTCTAGCGCAGAACTAAACAGGGTTGTACTTCCGTCGCAATTTTACGGACTGACATATACTCTAGCCATACAGAAGCGTCCAAATATAGCTCTACCATTAAATAAGCTAATCAAATTAGAGGAGGGAGGGACAATAATGGATAGTATGCTTAGCATTCTTAGATGTGACATAACAGAGTATGGTATAGTTACAGAAATTTCGAATAGAAGATGTAAATAATTCTGGATATCGTTATCAACTCTCTCTTGTTTTAATGTGAAGCACTGAGCTAAAGCACACTGTATACAGGAATCGGAGCACAGCGTGAGTGATACCAGCAAAATGAGGTAGGTACTCTGCTAGTGAGAATGCAAAGTACTCGAAATGATAATCCATTGCCGTTATGCATTTTATCGCTTATTATTTTAGTCGTATTTAATTGATCAAGATAGCTACGTAGCTGGCAAATTTTCTTGTGACAAAAGATTGTGAGTTATTTTTCTCATCAGATATTTTAAAGTTGAAGTTTATCGAGCAAACCTAATATGCATATCAAAATAAGAGTCGTCTTGGATGAAGTATAATGTGTGGATTTATAAGTGGTTTTACACACTGCTGCTTTTCTCAGGTTGAACATCGAAGGTCTCCTGGTCTATTTCCCGTATGATTACATTTACCCTGAGCAATACTCCTATATGCTGGAGCTGAAGAGGACGCTTGATGCTAAGGTATGCAACAGCACCTACACCTGATTTGCAAGACACGTGCATACTGGGCATTCAGCAAAGGTTTTACCGTTTTCTTTTTAAACTGTCGTAGGGACACGGAGTTCTGGAAATGCCTTCCGGGACAGGAAAAACCATCTCGCTCCTTTCATTGATAGTCGCTTATCAGCGAGTGAGTGTTGCATATACTTTTTGCATTCTTTAAATCTTTGTAATTGTCTGTTTGTTTTGCTAACAAGTCACTATATATCCTACCGTTTACCCTAAAAAGAGAAGTCTGATGTGCTTAATGATTTTGAAAATGCTACAGTTTCTGCTGTCCAAAACTGAATTCCTTAATAATAAAAAATGAATATCACCTAATGTACAACCTCTTCCTGCTGGACACAGACTTACCCCCTGGAGGTCACTAAACTGATATACTGTTCTCGAACTGTGCCTGAGATAGAGAAGGTCAGTACCCGCACAATCAGGCTATCAAAGCCATTCATTTTTTTGGAGAGAAATTTGTTGTACCAGAGTTTGCATGAGTTTCCTCCAGGTACCCCAGTTTAATCCTGCAATTCAAAGACACCTGGTCCATGGATCACCTTGAGCCTCTTTGCATGAACAAACAGTCATTATATATACATCATCATAATGTTTGTCTTCACCTGTGTTTCCTATTTGATAGGTTGTGGAAGAACTGAGGAAGTTGATGGAATTTTATGCCAAAGAGACTGGGGAGAACAGTCATTTTCTTGCCTTGGCTCTTTCATCGCGCAAAAATCTGTGCGTGCACCCTGAGGTAAGGCTAGCTTCTTGGTAGGGTGTGGCTTTAAGCCCGTTTTGAGTCAGACTGGACAGTCGTTTTGTGGTCATTTCCTTTGAAAGTCTAGTTTCTCATAAAATTTCAGAATTGAGCTTTGTAGGTGGAACCTGAGCCTGGGGTGTATCGCTTGTTTTAGGTGAGCTCCCTACGCTTCGGAAAAGAGGTGGACGGCAAGTGCCACAGCCTGACGGCGTCGTACATACGCTCACAGCGGCAGAGCAACCCCAGCTTGTCTGTGTGCCACTTCTATGAGGTAAACTTCGCACAGGGAGATGCGCTCTAAAACATTAATTTCCAATCCGGTCCTCAGGGACCCCCAGACGGTCCATGTTTTTGCTCCCCTCAGCTCCCTGCCAGACAGCCCACATTTTTGCTCCTTCTACGGAGCTGGGAGGGAGCAAAAACATGGACCGTCTGTGGGTCCCTGAGGACCGGTTTGAGAAACACTGCCGTCAACCTTCGTTGCATTATTACATTGCAGTCAATATGTATATTTTCGCTTTTTACGCATGTCGAAAAGTCTAGTCTGGGTTAAACTCTACTTCTGTCTTTATGTGTTTCTTGACGTGTCTTTGTTTCGCTTCTCCTCGGTCCCTGTACCCTGGCAGGAGTTCGATGCCATTGGCAGGCAGGTTCCACTTCCCGCTGGCATCTATAACTTGGATGATCTGAAGGAGTTTGGCCGTCGGAAAGGCTGGTGCCCATACTACCTTGCCCGATATTCTGTAAGCATTTTACCTGGTCGTTTATAAATTCTGTGCAGTCCAATATATCTGAAGTCTGCAGTGCCGGTGTGTAGATTCTTTGTGGTGTGGTAGCGATGCTGGTGGTGTAGTATACCACAATACTCTATCTAAATTTTGCTCAGGTAGAATAGTCCTTATATTAACCTAATTTAAATAGTTCAAACAACAATAATGTATCGATCAGGTCGATAAGTAACTTGCGTTATTTTTTTCTTTTCTTATAAACAGATCATCCATGCTAATATTGTAGTCTACAGTTATCACTACCTTCTGGATCCGAAGATTGCTGATCTTGTATCCAAAGAACTTGCCAAGAAATCCGTTGTGGTTTTTGATGAGGCGCACAACATTGGTAAGAAAGTTCCGCATCATGTTTTATTCCCTTTCTTGATCCGCGGACCGTTTCACCTGTAACCCCCTGCTTTCACTCGTAGATAACGTCTGCATCGACTCCATGAGCGTCAACATCACCAGGAGGATCCTCGACCGCAGCCAAGCCAATGTGGAGACCTTGCAAACCACCATTCAGAAGTATGAAAATTAGTCACATGATCAGTTTCCATTCTCTGCCGCTGGCTTTGGCTGGAAACATCACGAATTTGTGAACAACACGTGAAAGGAACTCACGATTGTCTTTGCTTTTTCCTCATCATAGAATAAAGGAGACTGATTCTGCAAAATTAAAAGAGGAATACAGGAGATTGGTGGAAGGGTTGAAGGAAGCCAATGTTGCCCGTGAAACGGATATTTATCTCTCCAATCCTGTGCTACCTGATGAAATTCTTCAAGGTCTTTTTTATCAAATTTATCATTATTGTGTAAAATCTATAATTTATGCTATATATCACTGCAAATATATTTTCATCATATTTATTAAAGGCCAGTCCTTTGTCTTAAACATCTGCTTTATATTGTTCATATATTTCAATTTACTGCTCCTGAACTAATACAGAACATTGGGAAATGTTTTACTGAAGCTACCAAAATGCATAAAATAATTAGCACAAAAGTCAATGACTGGAAAGTTTGGCAGGCTGGGGTTACAGAGCTCTTAGTGCTGAAGGGAGTCTCTGCGCCTCCGTAGAGTTTGGTACGTCTAGACGAGTCGCCGTCGGCTGAGACGGCTGCTGCTTTTGTCGAAATACAGAAGCCATCCCGGGCAGCATCCGGACGGCAGAACACTTCGTGGGCTTCATGAAGCGCTTTCTGGAATACCTGAAATCCCGGCTTCGCATCCAGCATGTGGTGCAGGAGAGCTCTCCGCAGTTCCTCAAGGACATTTTCGAGAAGGTCTGCATCGACCGGAAGCCACTCCGGTAAGAGTGTTACAATCCACCCTCCATATCAAAATTCAGCCCTTGTACAGACAACATTGATGTGTAACATGCCCATTTTATGCCAGGAAATACAGTAAATACTTAGTATGAAAGTGATGTGGATCTTGTGTAGCAGGGTGCCATTTGGGCTTCTACTTTGTAATAATGACAGCAAATATGATTTAATAATTCAGATTACTCGGGGATTTTTTCCACAGTTCTGATTCATTAGGAGTAAGTGCGATTATGTATTATTTTGTAGCATTTTACCTCCTGTTAAATGTATCTGCATTATTTAGTTGTTGGAGATAGGACGGCTGAAGCTGTGTATGAAGTTTTAGTGCATTTCTTCATAACTCTCTTGCATCTCCAGGTTCTGCGCCGAGAGACTGCGCTCGTTACTGCGTACCCTTGAGATCGCCGATATCACAGATTTTTCCAGCATCACTCTCATCTCGAACTTCGCGACGCTGGTCAGCACATACAGCAAAGGTAGCAGTCCTGCCCTTCACGGGCTGTCACTGACCTGATCCTCTGCACACTTTTACTGGTTTTGGGGGTAAACAAATGTACGTGCAGCAATTGTTTGGTTATTTCAGGCTTCACCATCATCATAGAGCCGTTTGAAGACAAGACGCCCACCATTGCTAATCCTGTTCTGCACTTCAGGTACGATTATCCTAATCTACCCATAATCCCTCGTCGGCATGTCTGGGATTTTCACATTCACACTGAAGGCAGTACTGTATTGACACATTTTATTGATTCCTTGTATTTAACAGTTCAGACCATTAATTTCTGGCATACTTGCATCTAAGGGAGTTTACAGATTTGGGTTTAAAAATAGGCCAAACCCAAAATTGCTAAATATTAAGCTTTTAATGGTCATAACAAATAATTGGTCTAAGAAGTAGCAAGAACTGAAGGCGTGCATTCCTGAGACCTTTGCAACTGTTTGTTTGTCACTGCTCACTGCTGCAGTGAACTTTTGGGGGTGAAAAGCTGGAGCAAGAGAAATTCACATATCCGTCTTGCTCGCAAAGATAAAGTCATGAGAGTGTAAATGTTTCTAAATTTCAAACTAACTGATGCCTGGGTGTTGAGAATTTTCCAAAAAGTAATTAACACCATTAATTAAAAGCTTTTTGTTTTGCAGTTTTGGGTTTGGCCCAATTTTTGTCCAGGAGTGTACATAGCATCATACAGTGAATGTCAGATTTATTTTTGCTTCATTATTATTAAGCTCTCTTTCAAACTCTGTCACAGTTAATGTTGTGGGACCTTTGGTCAATGAAACATTGTGGAAACATCATTATTCTGCATCAACGCAATGGAGAGTCTAAGAATGCTGCTTTGGATGTTTTATCCCACTGTTTAATAGTTTTGTTGTGTACATATCAGGACACATCCCCCAATCATGAACATAACACGAGTCAGGAGCTGGAACAAGAACAGGGGCCGTATAATAAATGCCTGTGTTCAGATTCTGGCAGAATAAGGTTGCTTTACCCTTATAATCCCCCCTTTTAAAAAAAAAAACCAAAAACTTATTACTCAACTACAAGAACATGAGTTTTTAAGCTTCCCTGAAGCTGCAGAAAACTGCATAAAAACAATGCAAATAACCAAAACAAAATAATGACTAAATAGAAAATAATGTCATATGGTAATTTAGTGCATGTATTCATTTAAAATATCCTGGAACTTGTATGTTGGATGGCAAATTGGTGGAATGCTTTTGTCCTACACCAATCTCTTGATTTGACTATAGGACGTCTGCTGTTTCTTTATACTAGTAGCGATCCTTGTTTGAGATTAATATAGATTCTTTTAGAACATGTGAAGTTAGAAGTGCAGTCATGATTTTGTGGTGCTGTTTCAAGCTAAAGGAATTCTGTATCTTCATATTCCAAGCTGTATGGACCCCTCTATTGCCATCAAGCCAGTGTTCGAACGGTTCCAGTCTGTCATCATCACATCAGGGGTAAGATTTCCTGATTACTGCCTTTGGGCTCAAAGTGTGGGCATGAGTATGTTCCTGTTGTTTGAAATAATAATGTGTTTAAGCGGAGAGTCATTTTCAAATATTTTCAAATATTTCTCAACTCAGACTCTTTCTCCATTGGATATTTACCCTCGTATCCTTGACTTCCGACCGGTTACCACAGCTTCCTTCACCATGACGCTGGCTCGCACCTGTCTTTGTCCATTGGTGAGATTTCATTGACATAGTGGTAAATATGGGAGTATGAGAGTATGGGAGTATGAGAGTATGAGAGTATGGAGTATCAGATTAGAGCTTGTTTAACCAATGGATTCTTCTAGATTGTAGGGAGAGGAAATGACCAAGTGGCCATCAGCTCAAAATTTGAGACACGAGAAGATTTTGGTAAGAGTTTGAATATCTTTTTTTAAAAAGTTATTTTCTTTAAAATTAGGCAACAGTCAATTATTAGACTTTATTGTCTACTTGTAAGGAGTTGTGTGGGAAACTACCTGAAATCAGAACAAGCAAAGATTTTTTTTTGCGAGTATAGCAAGTCCTGCATTCTGCCTGTCTTTCAGCTGTCATACGTAACTACGGGAATCTGCTGCTGGAACTGTCGGCCATTGTGCCTGACGGCATTGTCGCCTTCTTCACTAGTTATGTATACATGGAGAATATTGTGGCATCTTGGTATGAGCAGGTATGTACTTCATAAAATACAGAGAACTTAAGAACCATAGTTCTGTTGAAATCAATCTGTAACCTCATCCAGTCCTTATCAACCTTCAATAAACGCCTCAACGCCAATCTGTTCTGGGAACAGCTGTACAAGCTACTCTGAGTTCCCTGAGTGCTCTTTGTTTTTTGATTGAAATAGTTGTCTTATTTTGCTACATTTAAAAAGTGTTGTATAACCTGTAAATACTTGTAACAGGACATTCACTGGAGACTCAGCCTAGCTGGACTATTTGACTCCTTAACAGCTATATGTTCGAAATGTGCTATTTGCCTCACTTATACAAAAGTGTCTATGAAATAAATGTAAATTAACCTGTATTTACATTTGGTACATAGTTGGGCATGGTCTGTCACCAAAGGTGCCTAAATGCGTGATCAAACATGAGTTGATCAACTCATCATTCCGTCTGTGATTTGTTTCATGAATAGTCTGTCCAGAAGTCTTAAGTCATTGATTTTCACTTTGCATAAAATATTCAAAGTTTTTCATTGCAACGTAATTAACTACAGTTAATCAAAATTGATACCAAACTTGTTTACATAATTTTAAGTGCTACTGTTGTGATGTGCATATCGTGAGGAACAGTATTGTGTTTCAGTGACTGCAATACCACATCAAGATTCCTTGATTTAATGCTCAGCCTTCTGGTTCCAGGGAATCCTGGAGAATATCCAGAGGAACAAGCTGATTTTTATTGAGACACCTGATGCAGCTGAAACCAGTATGGCCCTCGAGAAGTATCAGGAGGTCAGTGCAGCTACGGGCAGCAGAGACCTTTTGGGAGAACATTTATCATTATTGTGGTTCAGACAACACAAGCGTACTGGCTGACCTGTAGTGCATAACTCTGATTGGTGGGAGAAACTGCATATTATGGGTTTGGCAGAGGCCTGGAGGGGCATGTTGGTTTTTGTACTGATTTGAGGATGTATCCCTGCAGGCCTGTGAGAACGGCAGAGGTGCGATTCTGCTGTCAGTGGCAAGAGGAAAGGTGTCGGAAGGAATCGATTTCGGTGAGGGAACTTGGACGACGAGATCGGCAAAAACATTACCAGCGTAGTGCCTAATTTTGCCTGCTCCTCTTCCTAACCTTTTATGGTTTAAATGTTTCCATAAACAGACGATAAAGTACTTCATTATCCTTCTCTCTCTCTCCCCCCCAAGTGCATCACTATGGACGTGCAGTGATCATGTTTGGTGTGCCGTACGTCTACACGCAGAGCCGGATCCTCAAGGTCCGTTTCAGTGTGTTTAGGAAACCCTACTTTTCCAGTACTGGGTTACACTGAATTTGTACTGGGCACCAGGCAGGGGGCATCCAGGATATGGTGTCATTGCATCACAGGGTCCAGGATTATCCATCCTTACCCTCCCACCATATTTCAGTGCACTTCCGAGTCATTATGCTACCAACTTGGTAATACCCTGAACTTGCTAAAGAAGTCATGAATGTATATTCTCAAAATATCGAATGCTCCGGTATTACAGATGCCCCAATTGCTCGTTACGTTTTCTTTTAACGTCAGGCACGCCTGGAGTACCTGAGGGATCAGTTCCAAATCCGGGAGAATGACTTCTTGACTTTTGACGCCATGCGACACGCGGCACAGTGTGTGGGTCGGGCCATCCGCGGCAAAACTGACTATGGCTTGATGATCTTCGCCGACAAGGTGAGAGTGTGTACAGTGTTTGGCGTTAGACCAACTTATAAGAATTTGCTTACACGTGTGGGTGGAAGAGGTGGAGATTTCAGGTGCAGAGAGTACAAATCCAGACCAAGACTTTGTTTCAACCAACCAGTTGAGTACTCTGTGACTGTGACTCTTTATATTCAGCTGGCTTGGATTTGTACTCTTTGGACCTGAAATCTCCATCTCTGGGGGTGGGATAGGAAGAGACAAAAAAAAAAAGTTTGTATCATAAAAGTTTTGCTTAACATTAGATTGTATCCTGTGGCAGCCCTAAAGCCATGCAGTGTAAGTGAATGCATGTCTCAACATTTACTCATACAGTGATTGAGTAAGTAAATGCATGTCTCAACATTTACTCATACAGTGATTGTGTTAGGGAATGCAGGTTGGTGCAGTTTACTAATAGCCATTCCATGTTGTATCCTGACTTACACTTTGTATCCTGGGATAAACCATGGATCACTGCAAGCAGAACCCCCCCCCACCTCACAATCAATGCGTCCATCTTTCCTGCCTCCAGCGCTACGCTCGTGCAGACAAGCGAGGCAAGCTGCCCCGCTGGATTCAGGAGCACATCTCCGACGGCAGTCTGAACCTGACCATCGATGAGACCATTCAACTGGCCAAACACTTCCTGCGACAGATGGCCCAGCCTTTTCGAAGGGTATGCGGCTTAATTTCCGTCCACTTGCCACCGCGGAATATTGACATCTTACAGACTGGGCCAGGTGTCCTTCCTCAAGGGAAAGAACTTTTAATTCTGATAGTCTAGTGAATTAACAGAAATAAACAGAGACCTACTTTTATCAAACCCTTCCTGTCTGCTTTCAACATTGACCTCACTGGCAATATGATAATCTACTCCATTGACATTTCAAGCTTTCTGACACTTCTGATGTATTTGCTTTGACCTTTGACATAATGGAAAAATTCTATATATACACAATTCACAATTTCTCTTTGCAGGAGGACCAACTGGGCCTGTCCCTCCTCACTTTGGATCAGCTGCAGTCAGAGGAAATGCTACAGAAAATAGCTCAGATTGCTCATCAGGCTTGAAAGACCCATCTAGAGCATAGACTGAAGCGCAAAAGTCTAGATGGATATGGTGTACACGCGTCATTCCAGCAGAGACAAATGCAACTGAAATGTATATAGAGGCTTTTAAAAAAACTTTTCAAAGGAAATTCATATTTGAATCATATATGATATTTGTGGTATTATGTAATACACACTGAATTTTGTCTATCCGAGTACAATTTTGTATCAGTTTTCAAAGATTGTTCTTGCACATGTTAAACCTGGCAGCTCCAACCTTAAACACATTGTAACAAATACTAAACAAAGACTTTTTTTTTCCTAAGCCCACTTCCCTACCTTATTTTGTCTGCAGTGAAATGAATCCCTTCATCTCAAAGCTGTTTATATTAAAGTAATCTGCAAACAAACAGTAAACAAAAGTTTTCAGTCTAAATGAGACATATGAGCAGACAGCTCTTAGGATGGCAATTATGGCAGCAAAAGCATTCCCTTGGCGTTGTAGAACAGTATCTTCTGTTTAGTCAAAAATAATGTAGTCATTTTGATTAAAACTTGAACAGTCATTGTCCCCTGAACCTACTGACAAAAACGTCAGTTTGAGTTGGGTTCACTGCCGCAGTCACATGCTTTTTTTCCCTTACTGTTTACACCAAGGTTTTACAGACCTGCAACCTGTATGTTTACAATTTTGAAATATGTTCCCACTTATATGGCTCTTCTGTTCCTCTACTAGGATCATTTATCAGAAACTGAATTCCTGCTTCTTGAAGTGCTACATATTTAACCAGCACAACAGAGCTGCTGAAATCAAGGTCTGTAATCTAATCAGCTTGTCTGGCTGTGGATTTGAAAGCTGGGTAAGCTAATGCTACCAGCTCCAGACACAGGGGCATGCCTACAGGATTACAGACAAAGCTGGGGTTCGTAAAATATGGGGACTATCAATATTTGTTCACTCAACTGAAGATCAGTATCCTGATTTAGTAATGTAGTTTGTTTCTGAAAATTGTAAAAAAAAAATTTAAATAGTACAACATGACTATGGGAAGAACATATGTATAGCGATTTGCTTTGAAGATATGTACATGGACAAGGAGTTAGTTTGTTTTACAGAAATTATATTGTAGACGATGGCAAATGAAAATAGACTTTGATACTACAATTAAAAAAATAATAATTGGAATTTAGCTGTTACTTTGAGGCTTTTGGTAGATTATTCCGTACTACTTGAAGAAAAATATGAAAACACAATGACTGCATTTTTAATGTACATGGGGCAGCGCCGGTGCAACTAAAATTACTGCAGTGAAAGTACTAACCAGGTCATTTCAGTTTTATAGCAATAGTGTGTATCTAGGGGTGCAGTGGTCAGGGAACCAGCTTGCTGAAATGTTTATTGAAATATAAGGCAGGGATTTATTTTAAATTTCAAAAACAAACTGCTTGAAGATGAAGCACATTTAATTTTCAGCCTCCCTTTCAGTTTTTAAACATTGTACAAGTAGTCAGTGTTAATTTTCTTAATTTTCTGCTAGGTCGCTACAAGAATACAGCGAAAAGCATTTGATTTATGAAACCGGACCTAGTTTCTTTTTATTATTGTAGGCTTGAGAGTTAATTGTGCTTTTTACGTTATTTTAACAAGAATTTGAAAAATTAAAATATCAAAATATGAGTAAAATATAAAAAGGTTTGAATTAAACTTTTCCTAAAATGACACTGACTTTGTTACCACTTAACTTATTAATGTTCATTCATATTTATATTTTTAAAGTCATGATTGCATAATTGAATTGAGAAAAAAAAAAAAAAGTACAATTAAATTATTTGCAGTGGTGGAAAGTTCAGGTCCAAGAAGTAAAAATCCAGATCAAGATTTTGTTTGAACCAACCAGTTAATTATAACGAGTCACAGCCAGAGAATACTTAGCTGGTTGGTTGAAAAGTGTTAAGACACTGCCTTTTTCCAGTGCTGATGAATCTACCCTACACACAGTGCTGACGTAACCTATTTTCTTTTGGTTATTTGACCCACATGGTTTAGTGAACCAGTAGCATATGAAATTCAACCAGTGTGAATCCACAGACAGTCCTTCCCTTGCTGCATAACATTTGTGTTAAATAATCCAATCAGATTTACCCACACAACTGGCTTCTTGTCTGAGAAATGAGGCTGAATCCTGCACTTATCCCACAAGATCCCGCTGCTCCTGTGGGACCGGCAGGGCCATTCACCAGGATTCTTTTGTGTCTTGGTACAGATAATCCAGTGGGACAAGTGAAGGTTTAGGAGATAAGTGGGTCTTAAGCAGGAAGGGGTCCACTCACAAACACGGGTCCAGGGTTACGGGTCAAAGGTTGCCAGGTGAGCTACTATCTGGTTCCAGTCAGGGATGCACGACGAGCCAGACTCTGGGCGCTGGAGCTCAGGGTCCGAGAGTCTGTCAAGCTGCTAGGACTCTGAGGACAGAGTGATAACATCCGAACCTTAAACCGATACATCAAGATTAATTTGACATTTAAACATCTGGGGGTACTGATTGATACAAACATCATTCAAAACGTGGGCTAACAAAACAGCAAGGATTACGCAAAGACGAGCCGGTCTTCAGACACTACGAGTGTGCGTGAGATCATCCTTCTTACCTGGGCCGCATCCTGGTTCTCTCGTACACCAACGTTCAACACATTAAGGGAATTGGCCCTTTTCATTCTGGGGAGGAAGTCAAGCAGAGAGTCACGTGACCTGCCGAGTCATATCATCTCCACAGAATCGGTGGAATGATTTTTAACTCCTTGATGTTACCCTGGAGTAGAAGCAGCGGCGTCCTCTGCCCCGACTCCCTTCAGCTTGCGCACCAGCTTCTCGCTGCTCCTCCGGATGGACTCCCGCAGTTTGGTGAAGGAGCCACTGCGCTTCAGGCTGCCCAGTCCGTCCTGCAGACGGAAACAGAAGCTGTCGGGCCTCCTGCAGCACTAGGAGTTCGTTAATAGCAGCTGCTTTTCAGAACTCAGTCAAGACTTTGTTGACTTTGCTGACTAAAAAAGCCTCCGAGTTGACCTTATGGTATCTTTGCCTAAGAGAGTTAAAAGAAATACACTACAATAAATGTGTTTGACCGATAAAGGATTTTTACACGCAAGACATGCAGTTGGCTCTTCACCTGTAAGCCCTTTGTCCTGAATTAGAATGGAAAAGGTACTGAGAACTTCCCCCAAATACTGCCGTAATTAAAATAGAAGATTACCTGCCGGCAGATTCCCTCTTCTGTGCTGAACCATGTGGAGCTGCCATCCCCTTAAGAGAAGAAGGTATCTCCTCACAACCAGAAAAACTGCCATTACAAGAACTTATTGTTTTTTCATGCCGCTTCCCTAAATATCCCACAAAGCAACTTACAGTCTGACAAAACCAAACTGTAAATGAGTGTGTCAGAATTCGATGATGCTGCTTCAGGGAATCGTGAACTGAGACATTAATCCGAATTCAAAAAATTCCAAAATGAGGAATACAAACAAATTTAGGAATATACAAAAAAATACACAAATGGCCAAAAGTAACCTGTAACTAAAACAACAGACAGAAATAAGATGTTTTTTTTTGAGCAAAAAGGTGGACAATAAATGCTCGGTGAATGTATTCTAGCTTTTAGGTATTTTAACCTTCGACTGATCCAAACTCCTTTTCATGGGCCCGCGTCAGGATCTCCTTGTAAAGGGCCTCAGCTTGTCTGTACTTTCCTTGCTTTAAGTAACAGGAGGCCTGTAAAGACCAGGATAAACAAAACATATAAACACAGCATTGTTTTCATGATCCAGTTCTGGCCATAATAACTTTCGTTTCCTTACCAACATCCTTCAACTGTTGTCCATCCATCCACACCCACCCATCCATCCATCCATCCATCC